>PQWD01002380.1:143487-164007 GCA_019425675.1 Leucinodes orbonalis
TGAGAGAAATGATTTAAGTAGCAATATCATCATATATTTTTTATTATTGTCATGGACAAATAGAATTGTTTTAATTGCTGCAGGTGCCTGGGAGTAGATTACTTGAGACGGTGGGAGGGAAATAGTAAGTAATTAGAGAAGAAATTTAGCAGTAAGCATCTACAACCCAAATGACAAAAAATATGTACCAAGTATAGAAACTAGGAACGCTGAAACTTTTATGGTCAACTGGTAATTGTTTAAACTATTTAAAATACCAACCCTCATCTGTATTAACAGCTGCGTGGCATACACTCGGTTTCTGTTCTTGTTGGCTTCCGTTCGGATTTACTGATTGTAATTTGTCCTTCAAATCAGTTATAATTTTCTGCAAATATACATATTGAAAGTTAGTAAAAATATTAGATAAGATAGCCCGCCGGATCAGCAAGTTTAAGTGGCAGTCGGCTGGTCACGTATGTCGCAGAACCTCGGGCCGTTGGAGCAGACGAGTTCTGGAGTGGAGATCGCGTCTCGGTAAGCGTAGCGTAGGACGCCTTCCGGCCCGATGGACCGACGACTAGCGAAAGTCGCTGTTAGAAGTTGAATGACAAAAGCGGAGGATCCTATGTCCAGCAGTGGACCGCGATATGTTGAAAAGAGAGTAAAAAAAATGCTGTAGTTTTTTAGTTTCGACGACTCATTTGGTGTTGCAGTTAAGACGTCGACTGCAGCACCAAGGGTTCCGGGTTCGATCCCCGGGCAGTACAAACATTTGTGTGCATGAACATGTCAGTTTGTGATGGTCTGGGTGTTTTCTATGTATGTATTTACAAAAAAAATATATAAGTATGTTTATCAGTTGTTTAGAACCCTAACTACAAGCGCCTCGCTTAATATGGGCTAGATTGCGCTGTGTGAATGTCACTAATATTTATTTAGTGGTTTAAAAATAGCTATAAGAATTTGTATCAATGAAAACTGATGGGTGTTATCGGCTGTCATATTTAAACAAAAGTCGGGACTATCTTAGCACAAAGTATTGTTTTCCCACGAGTTTAGAAATTCGACCCGGTCCACGCAGGGATCTAAGTCGAACGCTGTGCCCATTGGACCACGGAGGTACTAAGAAAAGTATGCAACACACCTCTAAAGCGGTCTTTTCCTTCCTAAGCCGCGAGCATTGTGCGTCTCGTTCTTGCAAGTACTGAGAGCACGTTTCGCACTCTTCGTCCAGTTCCCGGTATCTCTCCTTCAACTCGTCTAGCTCTTGCTGGCAAGAAGACAACCTCTCGCGAAGTTGTGCCACTTCACTGAAAGTATATCACAAAGCATCATCACACTCACATACAATCAAAAATACGCAGAAATACATGTAATAATCAATTCAACAAGAGATAGTGATTTCTTGTGGAAGGAATTATTATATTAAGATACAAAATAGATTGTTTGAAGAAGCTTAGTTTTTATTTAAATAAACCATAAATGTACACTCATTACATGTTAAGGGAGAGCGATTACTCCTGGAACAAGCGTTTTCACGCTTAATAGGAGTAAGTCAACCTCTGTATCTTTGTAAAGTCTTCAATTTATAGAAATAAAGATACTCGTATATTTATATATTTTATCAGCCTATGATGCCCCACTGCTGGGAACATGCCATGGTCATGGGGAAGTATATGCATACGAAATCTTTATTGTTCTATAAGTTTGGATATTTATCAAAGAAATTAAGTATGACCACATGGAAAGGATAATAATTTAAAAATACTTAATTTTATGTACTTATAGTAAAGCATATGACTAGTCAAAATAAAATAGAACCCTGAGATTTTTTACCTTTGCACATTGTTGTTATCAATGTCATTTGCTTTAATACTGGTCAATTCGCTTTGTCGGCTTGATGGTCGCTCTGAAATGACAAGTAGTCCTTTAATTATACACTCATATTTTAAAAGAAAAGGATAAAGAAAATACATGAAAGATTATAACGATCGCCATTTTGTTATGTTTTATTTTATTAAGATACAACATCCATTTCTACAGCCGTACAACATTTAATACTGAACAAAAGCATCTCTGAATATTCAATGTTGTGCTTCGGACCGTAAACTACCACGCTGATCCAGTGCATTTTGGTGAGGTTGGCTTGGTTCCCAATAATGTTTATTTTATTTATTTCATACATATAAACATTGATGCCAATGACAATTAATGAAAAAAATATTTTGCGAACTGAAACTTATCATGAACCAAAAATATGGGTAACAAAACTTCTAACACATAACATTGTATTCATAAAATGTGTACAAGATGAAAAGAAATAACAATAAACTGAGATTGTAGATAAATAAAATTAGCGAAAATTAAATAACGATATAACCTAATTCTAGCATTTTGTTAAATATTGAACAAAAAGTTCTGCAAATTGTTTATGGGTAATGAAAATCGTTGAAAGAAATTGTGATAAATGATGGGGGAACCAATAAGTTACATATTATGATGGCAAGTAACAATTAACGGCTGTAGACTTCTGCTCCAGTTCGAGTGATTAAACTCCCAAAATTCAACAGAATATCTTTTATTCAGGCGACAGGATAGTAAACAATTTTAATGTCAAAATGATTCAAGTAAAATAAAATTGTCAAGACGAAGATTCTCACGCACTCTCACAAAACTTGTGTCAATTTATAGCCGCTGATATTCGAATATGTGAATCTGAATATCTATATATTAACAAATAATAATAATAATTAATCAATACTAACAACTAAAAACCTTAAAAATTAAATATATAACTAAAATATAAAAAAAATATATAATAACTAAATAAATAATTAAAAGAACCCCCTTTGGTAAAGTTCCGAAGACACTGGCAGCGTTACCCTTTGAATCGCTAAACTAATTCTTTGACCAAGGTAGCTACCAGATCTTCGGTCTCCAGTAATGTCGATATCTATTATCTATTAATATCTATTAAGTAGGTTATTGTTCAATAGGTGGTAGATTCGGCAATAAGTGAAACATAATTCTGTGATTCGGATGAGGGCACATAAGTCGTAAAATTACCGAGTACAAGTGAACTAATATCTGTCGTCTCGAATGATGGGCAGAGCAGTGTTGACGGAGAAAAATGACTACTACCTACATTATTAATTTCCTTCAACACTGCTTCTAACAAGCAGCAAATGTATCACTTACCACCAGACGAGCGAACTGAGCGTCTGGTCACTTAACCCATTGACCGCCAGGAATCCAGACACAATGGATCTATTGTTTGTGACGCTTTAGGTCTCTGGCGGACAAGGTTCAAATGCCATAACAAAAATGTTACCTTTCAGACGACCATTGGTTTGCGGTTGAGACGTGCGGGTTCGATACCCGGGCAGTACAAACACTTGTGTGCATGAACATGTCTGTTTGTAATGGTCTGGGTGTTTTCTGTGTATAATATGTATGTATTTACAAAAAAAATATATAAGTATGTTTATCCGTTGTTTAGTTCCCATATAACAGGCTTCAAGTTAAGCACTTGGGGCTAGATGGCGCTGTGTAAATGTCTGTGGATATTTATTTATTTACCTCCTGTATAGCTCCTGTGCAGATCGTGGTGCTTTGCCGCGGCGGCGAGTCTCTGTAACGCTGCTAGGTCTCGACGGTATTTCGTCGCTCTGAAAAAATTAAAGCGAATGATGCTTTATTTGCAACATTATTATCAGTATGATGATAAGAAAGAGACACAAGATTAAGTACTTTTCTAGCCTTAAAGCACTGTTTTTTATTTACTAGGCAAAAGAGCGCGCTTTTTTAGTCTTTCTGTATATTTCATTAATCAAAATGTTGGAATAAGTGAGTTTACGACCAGAGGTGTAATATGTAAATAAGTGGTTATAGGAACATACCTGATCATGACGCAACTGTAAGCTGTCTCGTCTGTAAAAAGAACAAAAAAATGTGACAAGATTACAACAGATTAATATATAGTAATCATATTTAATATATAAAATATTAACGTAAACAACGAAATCCGTGACTAGATTCTAAAACGAGACCCAAGCGTTGATTTTTACTTGAACAGAAAGATACATATATAAGATTTAAAAAGGATAGCGCTCTATACGATAAATAGCGCTATCCCTTTCTAAGGGAGCGTTCAAGTATTACGTAACGCAATTTTTGAAGATTTTTGACCCCCCCTTCCCCCACTGTAACGCTCCGTAACGTTTTTCTGTACCCCCCCACCCCCCTCTCTAAAGGTTACGTAACACTCAAGTCATCATTTTTACCCTGAAGTCGCAAAAAGTTGTTATAGTTTTATCCTTCGTATAGTTTTAATTGCTTATAATAAACAAGAGATTTTTTAATTCGCAACACCTGCGTATTTGTTTTTTTTTTTATAAATTTTTGGCTTTACAAAACAATTGTTTTTCTCCTTCATTCTCCTAAGTATTTTAGCTTTTTTACTAATAAATTCTTCAAATAAAAAACATATTTTATTTTAACCTTTTATTTATTAATTTATTTTAACAATCGAGAGATTCCCCGTAAAACGTAAACGAAAAAAAAGGGTTACCAATTTGGGAGTTTTATTTCCCTATTTTTTTAAATAAAAAAAGAAATAATGTTACGTAACGTGTTGTAAGAAGGACCCCCTCCCGCCCGTGTAACGCATCGTAACGTTTTACGAGACCCCCCCGCCCCCCCAAATTGCGTTACGTAATACTTGAACGCTCCTAACTCAATTTAACGTTTTTTTACGTTGAGTCTCATTCTAGCTACGGGCCTTAATCGATAAAAGCTAATAATTTAACTAAATAAATAAAACTAACTCAAATATTTGTCATAGAAATGGTTTCGCTCAGACATTAAATCTTACCCTCTGCTATTCCTAAGTGGCGTGCTTCTATTTGAACTGTCATCATCAACTTCCATGAATAAATCAACGGGTTTCGGCCTTGATTCGAATACAGCTTCCATTTTGGTGTGGTCTTAAAAAATATATCAATGATCAGCAAAAATGAAAAATATCACTACATAATCACATTTTAAATAATTTATGGCATACAATATTTGGAATTTTGTACAAGGAGTTCTTTTTAACAAAGTTAACAGTAGCTTTTATTAGGTGGTAAAATAAATTTACTAGAAAAACAAACGAATGTAATTACAATGAACATACCTCCAATTTCGTTCTCCGAGAACATTCTTTTGGAGTCGTGCAGACTTTGGCGACGGCGGCGTGTGTTATCACTACCGTCTACTGATAGCCGTTTGTATCCATCCAGTTCTGCCTCCAGTTCGGACAGTCTTAACTGTTCAGAGCAAACAGAGGAATAATAACTTTCTTTTGTAAAATATACATATTATACATAGACCAATACAAACAGAACAGATATTAATGCCTGGGGATTAATATCTGTTCTGTTAACCGACTTCTTAAACATTACATATAAAGTATAGTAAGTAGTTCAAATACTGCCACGTACCAATGTTTTTGAATTTTCGAGTGAAATTATATCGCACCTTTCATATTATACACAATACAATTCGAAAAACATGATTGTTGGGAAAACGCGTTTGAAGATTCTTGAGCGCTTCTGTTCTCACAAAATCAGTCATAAATAAATTAAAACATTAATTGCAAAATAATGGATTATAATAAGAGTATTTCCGTTAGTTATAAATTACTTATCGCATATTAAGTTTCCCAGCATTATTAATTATATGAAAAAGGCATAAACTAAGTTTTCGCGGCTTCATTGCACGTTCTGGCTCTTTCTATAAAGTGCGTCATTTGGATGTGTTGATTTTGGCCCCGTTTATAAGTAAAATCAAAACTATTTTTTGAGATGTGCCCCTATAGTATGAAAGGTGCGATTATGTACGTTATCCAACGCTCAGTATTATTTGCCTTTTTACAGCTAAATGAAAAATTACCTGCAAGCCTTCTTTAGTGCTTTTAAGATTTTCTAATTCTTCTTTAACAGACACAAGAGTGTTTTTAATTATTTTGCATGATTCCTCTTCATCTGACAGCTTTTTCGTTACTTGCTCCAGTTGCATTGTTTTCTCAGCAATCGTCTTATTGTCCTCTTCCTTTTGCTTTTGTAGTCTAAAACATCACAATTGTAATAGTCAATACATATTTGTTTAAATGCCGTCGTGTTCGAATAATATATTAACAATCATTTACTTCTGATTTACATAACTCACTATTTGAATAAGGTGAATAAAATCACTTACCTTATTATCATTTTACTTTGGATTTCAGTGCTTTTTTCGTGCGTCTTTATGTTCATTTCCAATGTTGAATTTTCTGTACATTTCTGATCTAGTTGTTGTTTTAGTTGCAAATTTTGTTGTAACAAAGACTGCGCTTCCGATTTCAAAGTCTCAATTACAGAGACATTTTCTTTAACAGATTCCTTCAACACTAAAATATCGGCAGTCATTTTATCAAGCTCTGCCGTATTGATTTTTAAAAGTTCTCGTGATTTCTCTAATTCTAATGCAGCTATTTCTTTTTCTTTTATTAAAATGTCATTAACAAATTTTAAACTGGATATTTCTTCTTCGTAGCGGGAAACTGTGTTTAATAGCGTCTTTATCTTATTTTCTTTTTCTAAAAATTCTTCCTCATTACTGTACATGTTTGTCAAAGTTTCTTCTTTTCAGCCCACTTATTTTGTAGGGTTTTAATTCAGTAGTTATTTTTTCAACAGCAATATTAGACAAATTTTCTTCAACCAAACGCTCATATTTGTTACTTAAAACTTTGAATTCTGAACTATGCTTTTGTAAGTCCTTATCTTTTTCTTCAAGCTCACGAGACAACATGCTATTTAATTCTTTAAATTTGTCATTTTCTGCCCTGAATAATTCAAGAGCTAACTGATTTTCTTGTAATTGTGTATTTGATTTTTTATTTCTAATGACAATTTTACTTTTTCCTTTTCAAAATCAGAGTCAGAATTTTGGAATTTATTTATCAAGTGATTTAGCAGTGTTGATATATTTTTACACAATGGTAATGACATATCAATATCGCTAGCGCAAATAATGTTATTATCCACAAGTCTATTACACCCATCGACAATAGTTTGGCTGAGTTCTCGTTCTTTATTAACAATATCTAAGGTAACTGCATTGCATATCTCATGTATTCTCTCTTTTTGTGCCTTTAACAAATTATACTCATTTTCCTTTTCAGTAAGCTGATTTTCATTTGAGTCAGATTTTCATTAACCACATCGAGTGATGCGCTTAATTTTTGAACTTGCTCTTCCAAATTCTCATTTTGTTTCGTTATATTGCTCAAATCATTTTTACTTCTATTGGCGACTACGTCAATATTTTTTTCGTAAATAAGAGAGGTAGATAATGAGAATTCTTTGTCAATAACATTCAAAACATTTTGTATGAACCCAGAATTAATTTTGAAATATTTATCAGTCTCATTCATGTCAGCTATTTGTTCTGTAAGCATGTTTGTGTTTTGCCTTATTTGTGTTAAGGTAGTTTCTTTATCTTCTAATTTTTTCTTTAACACAGTATATTCTGATGAAATTTCGTTTACATTAACCTCCAACTGATGTTGTGACTCTTCATAGCATTTTATTTTGTTTAATAGATTCTCTACTTCGTTACTATGCTTCATTACGCAGGTATCATAAAACAATTGCATTATATCAATAAATTTCATATTATATCAATGTTTCATTATAATANATAAATTGCTTGAGTTTCTATGAGAGATTTGATGAGTGAGAGATTTACGATTTAGATTTATTGTAAATGTATAATATTTAATAACTATAAGTATTATAATTCGTTATAATTAAAGTAAAATAAATAAAAGCACATAAACGGATATCTGGCATAAAAGCACATAAATGGTAGACCTTTGTCCAGCAATGGACTGCAACATGTTGAAGAGGAAATAAAGGCGTTGAAAACATTCAAGTTCAAGCCGTAAGATGACGGTTACGTCTGCGGAAAGTGAGAGTGACCGAAACCTGCTCTGACGCGTGCGCAGGTGTGCTGAAACTTAACTGGTTTTTGCCTATAGTAAGTGCATAACTTACTACACACAAAACGGTAATCAAACAAAACCATCAAATGTTTAGTTTAAATACAATCGTTCAAGATGTAACAACTATCGTTTGCCCACGACTTCGTTCGCGTTAAGAAGAATTATTATAATAATAATACTTTTTAAAGCGAATTTTTCATCTTCCTTTTTATCCCCTTAGGAGGGCAATTTATGAAAATCCTTGCTTAGGAGATATCTGCGTTTTTTGATTTGATGAAATGTAAATTATGGACCGGTATGTACATACTCTTCTAGCATTTATAAGTTGAATCTCTAAATATAGGTATTACTCAAATCAGTAGAAATATAAGAAAAATAAACATATTACTTCGACAAACCAGGCGTGTACGTATTACGCGACAAGCTTTGAATATATTAATCCGAAATAAACTTGGCCGATGTGAAAAACCAAATTCGCATTGATTTTAAAAAAATTATTACGTTTACTAAACCGGATTATTAGACTTGATAAGCATCTTCTATAAATAATTGTATATTCCAGTTTTTGTCATATTGTGTGAATACTGTGATAGATTTTTCAAGTAATAAATTACTTGTAGCAACAAAGCTTGCTAAGTATTCTGTGTCAGATACAGATAGTTCAATTAATGATAACTAATTCAATGGTAGATGCTCTTCACCTACAGTATGCTTGTGAAAAATATTATTCATATCGTAGTAGGTATACAAGTACCCTTTGCCATACCTACGTCTCTCTCAGATATGATCCATGTAGTTTCCATTTTGGTTCCTATGTGTAATTATACGTTGTTCAGTAATTTCTATTGAAATTAAAAAAAAAATAACATTTCAAAATTAGAACAACATTTCGCAGAACTAAGAAAAGAATACAAACAGCCAGTTACAACACACTACTGAAATTGCAAAATATTTTTCGCACGCAGATATACTAATCACTCATTGTGCCATAACAAGCGATACTCAGCTTTAATCAACTATGATAAGAGCTAAAGTGAACCGAAGATGATTTAGTTGCAGCAATGTCTAGTAACAAATATCGTGATAATGAACAATGACGTGATCGGTAGCTTTGTAATCGAATAATAATCATAATCGTTACGGTAGTAACCGAATTATAATCGATTTTTGTAACGAAATGTTTAATTGCTATGTTATTATTAACTTGCTGCTTCAAAGGAATGCAATTTACCAGAAATTTGTTTGTGTGCGTGAAGTCGGCCAATCCGCACTGGGCCCGCGTGGCTTATGGCCTCTACACCCTATATGGGTAGGCTCGTGCCCGTCGTTAGGAGAAATGAGCTTATGATGATGATTTCATTATTTGACTTGGGTTTTTTTTAAAGGCAACTGGAGTTGGTTATTGTTATTACAAAAAAGGATATACCTATATTTATACGTATAAATATAGTATATAATTATATATATATAATATATTATATATATATAATATATATATATATAATATATATATAATATTAATATACAATTTCATATTAATCTAAACTATCGCTTTCAATAACCGGTCTGAATGAGAACAACCGCAAGAGATTGTAGGAAATGTCTCGGCCTAGTCGCCCTCATATCTAAGAAACTGGACAATTATTTAACCCTTTATTGCAAATAATATATATATATATATATATATCCATTGCATTATGTGTCATAGTCAATTAATTATGACACCACCTACGTACACCCGGACATAAAAACATATCAAATATACTGTAGGCTGGTTATAGGTCCCCACGAAATACCATAGAAAGAAGCAGACAAGTTTCACGATTCCGCTAGTACGTACCTGGAACAAAACAATTTATTATTAGTAAGAGAAGACACGAAGAAATATTAATCAAACAAATTCGAGCCGCTTGACACATACGTTGACTTATTGTTATGTATACGACAAAATTATACATTTAAATTTTGACCTTAACGTTTCAATGAAAGGATACAAAATCAAAGCACGAGCATACTACTATGTCACTATGATATGTAGCGAGCGACGTAAATATGAAAGATATTTCTACCCAAATGACGCGTTAGGCAGAATTTTTGAGTGCAGTCGTCTAGTTAGTTTATGTCATGCTATGCTCTAATGTTGATGCCATAATAAATCAGTGTTGACTATCAGTCAAAAAAGTTGCTCGTTGGTGATTATAATAAGTAAGAACTTGTGCATAGAAACAATGATATTCTGTATATATAAAAGTAGATACGCCATCCGTGCCTCAAAAACGAACCGCCGAAGAGAGTACAGTTTGTACTCTTTGTTTAAGGTTACGCTCATTCGAAATATGAGTATGTGTGCTGTCTCTGCATTCGGAACACTTTTTTCGATTTGGATAGTTGTGAGCATATCACGAATCTATACTTTTTAACATCATTGCATAGAAAGCAGTGATTTCGTTTAGGCCAGTCTTTTGTTGGCGAATGTGATGTACAGGTGAAATGTCCGGGCAGATCCGGCCTTGTTGCGTCACAAATATCGCTTTCTATGGCGCGTAATTTGTTGACACCAAGTGGGCGCGGTGTTACGCATGTCTACACCGCACTACGCCCAAGTGTAGAGTTTTGACCGTGGAAAGGCGGGCTCACGTCAAGCATCACTATCTTTTATAGTCTATGACGATGATCATAGAGAATCCATCAAAAGATTTTTTCTTCGAACTGACTACCGGTGTTGGCCGCAGATGGCTTTACAGCTTCACCGGGAAATTGGCGAGCGCAGATGGCTCTCAGTCTAAAACATTTACACAACGAGCCTAAGGGCGTCCCCGAACGGGACTCGAACCTCGGATTAGAGCGTTGCGGGCCATCAAAAGATTATTTTTTATATCACAAAGTATACAGGACGGTTAGAGCGCTCTCTAAATGGTAAGTGATACGCCTGACCATGATAGAGCGGCATTATTGAGACCAACAATTGATAAACAATTATTATTCTCCATCGATGCCACACTGCGCCCGTCACCAGAGACAACCGATGTTAGGTTTCTTATACCCGGTAATTTTACTAGCTACAGTGCCCTCATCTACAGTGACTCTGCCATCTAGTAAGCCTTTTAATACGCGCCAATAGACACTAATCTTCTAAATAGATAGTACTGGCCAGTGCGCTTCAAACTTTTAAAAAGATCACTGTCAACTGTTTGAAGCTTCTGTCATCGCTAATCTATTATAGTGTAAATTAATGTCGATTGTAGTGATCAATGTTATATTATGAGAACAAAGGGACTGAATTTAGTCCATGACATTACATTAATCATAACTTAAGATATGTTTACCGTAGCTAATAAACTCATTGTGTGACTAATAAATAGGTTTTCTAACTTCTACGGATTGACCATGGATGTAATAACTTGCTGTTTTGGATAATAGCTATCATAGTAAAACCATAATTAAGTCAGTTTGTATTTTAACCTGAGGGATAGTTACTAAGCTAGAATATTTATTAATGATTTATAAGTATTCAATAAATAAGTATTTTTTTTGTTTTTACAATAAACCTACTTTAAAGGCTGATACTACTTTTCAAGCAAAAACCAAAAAAAGTTACACATTTTTAAGTATGTTTTATGTAAGTATCAAACAGAATCATTTGAAATCTGTAACATAAAATTCAAATGTAAATTTTATGTTCCACAATTCACTAACTTCTTTATATAACCGTTTTGTGATCAGAATTCTTAAATTGTTTTACCGTTCTCTAATTTCTTTTAAGTACACGTTTACTATTCGTTTGTCTTCTCGATTTTACTATGCTACTTACACTTTGTCTAAGCATACTCCATGATTACCGAATCGTAGGTGCCGTTTTCATGTATTAGGGGTTTTTAATATGACATTGTTATTTATTTGTTGTTGTGTGGGTTTTGATTATAATGAATGAATTAATAAATGTATTTTTCGCCTAACACAGATCACCATTATAATAAAATTACATAAATAAATTTCATACAATTCGAACACAAAATATCATAAAGTTCGAATATAATAATATCGTAAAAAAACATTTTTGTTCATCGTGGACTTTACGTCCAAAATGTTTTCTATACATCCATCGTGGGCAATCATTAAAACTTTGCACAAGATTTTCTACAAGTTTTCGTTTGGATTCATGGCACCATATCTTTCTCTATTGATTAAGATGTTTCCTGATCCGATTGTCTTATAGAATTCTAACTTTATCATAGTTCCTAGACAGGTATTAAAACTACATCACTTGATAACCTAAAATCAACGATCACATAGCCGTTGCTTGAAATGGTGACGTCATTGAAAAATATTATTTAAAATGACAGGTCGAAAAAGAAGCTCGTTTGACGTGTCAGTTCACATCCTACTAAATCAGAGTATAGTAATGTAAAAGGAGTCTAGATGTAGCAACTTTGTTTATTTATTCTCACCGGTAACTGAATGCTCACCAAATATCTATGTCTAATTCCCAAACGGGCATATTAATTCTCGATTAAGAATTAAGGTGATTTATTTTGCAATGCATACCTTACAGTGTGGGTCTTAACTAGTTAACATAAGGTTTAGAATGATAATGTTCAGTATCAAACCATGATTATGCGGTGTACATTGCACAATATTGCGACTGGTGTAAGCTAAATGAGGTTTATTGGGAACAAATGTAATTGGTCACTGGTGTAGTAGCAGGGGATCGTGAGACCTAGATAAGGGCTTAAGATGGTTTTGTATTTTTCAATTTTACTCAGATTGCAGTATATTTCATCAGGAACATATCCCTGACCACAGATTTCCCAATACAGGAGATGGGGCAAGCCGCGTTTAAAGTGCGACAAATGTAAGCTCAACGAGCATACACTGGCTGCCAGTTTACGCTCTGTGAGACGAGTCAAGACGCACGAATATTAGAAGAAATAACCGTTTTTTCCCAAAATGCCATCCTGTGCAATTGTAACATGCCATCATCGCAATGAATCAGTAAATTTACCAAGAAATATAATAACTTTTCACAGGTAAGAACCGAAAAGAAATTATGACACTGGGACTACCTATAAACTTGGCGGCTTGTCCAGTCTAATTGTATATTCGGATGTCTGTGTCCATGACCATCAGGAACATATCCATGACGATGCATTTTTTGTTGGGTTGATTGTGTTGAGTGGGTATTGCAATATACTTCTTATATCATTATAATTACTTTACATTTATTTCACTATATATTACTTTACAGAAATTTGAGAATGTTTCTCTAAATACTGAGTTGAGTATCTTATACCATCGTACGTTTCCCAGAGTCAACCTTATCAAATAAGTTTTGACTTCTAGACACTAACAGTCGATTTACTTTTCTATAAAGAATATTTCTTCGTAACATAATAAAATTAATGTTTCATGTAAGAATACAGAAAGTTACTTATACTTCTAACCTAAGTTACACGGTTTTGTAATACATATAAGGTCGTGAGTTTAATCAATGCACTCAGCAGAATTTTATATTATGTCCGTCATTGCATCCGCTTTTACCTTGCATAACATGGCCGCACCTCTGCGCCGCCGGTGCATTTCGCAGAAACCTTCGAATACCACCTGCATACAAATCATTGTGGACGTCCCCAAATGCTTTGATGTGTCACGAATGAAATTAAAATGTGCTTTATTATTTTGTTTTAATGAAAATATAATGCAAAATCATTAAAGGCTTTCAGTGGTCACAGTGACTTTTTTAAACTTTGACGGGCGAGCGGTGGCCTTCTTCGCAAGTTTCTGTAGGTTCGATCAGTCTCTATTCGCGCTACCAGCACCTACCCTGCCGCTTTTCTCCACGCTACATATGCTAGGTTGCTAAGCAAGCCTAGCCTAAGCCTAGATCCCCCTGCAACACTCTAAGCCCAGGTTCGTGTCCCACTCTAAGATTTCCTTAGGCTTGTTGCATATTTTTGAGCTATGTCGGCTTATCAAGAGACATCCTATTTATTTTTGCAAAATTGGTGATAAGACAAGTGGCTACGTATCGCGCCGTCGTAAAAACGATTTAGTAATACCTACAGGCAACCTGACATTATATGAAAATGGATCGTACTATATGGCCATTAAGGTGTTTAACCATTTACCTAATAATATAAAAGCCCTCCCCAGTCCAGTAAATTTGAATATGAGCTTAAAAAAATATTAATTAATAGTTGTTTTTATACTTTGAAAGAATATTTTGGCACCAGAATATAACATTTATTTAATTGTTATGTTTTTGTTGTTGTTGTGTGTTTCCTAATTTAATTTAATTGTATTATATTATGTATTTTAATAAATTAATTGATTATTTTATTTAATTTGATTTAAGTAACGAATTGTTGTGATGGCGTATTATTATAGAAATTTAAGTTTAAATGATTAAAAAACATGTAATTTGTTTATTAAATGTTTAAATATTGTAATGCCCTGACAGGGTCATGTTGCAGAATGTATATTTTACCAATTTAAGAACTTTATGTAACCAACATGAGCAATAAAGGAAATATGAATATTTTTTTGTGCTGAGAACCATCAGCGCTCGCCAATTGTCTAGTGAAGCTGCGAAAGCCACCTGCGACCGACAGCGAAATCATTCCGAAAAAGAAGGATACTTATTAAAGATACTCGCTTCGACCTGGTCCAATACATTGCTGGACATATTATCTTCCAATTAGACAAGCCGATTCCACGCTTATTTGTTCAACTTTATGTTAACGACTACTCATACTATACTAAGATAATAGTCGGAACTGACGATTTATCGTGCCCTCTGAACCTCTGAATCATCATGCTTTTCAGAAAATCAGGTCATTTCGCTTGCAATATCCTAACATAAAAAAAAAAAAACTACGCGCCCGCTCCTCAATAAAAGTATTTTGAATGAACAAAAAAACAAAAGCTGAACGTATCGCGCGCAAACAAACTTTCATAAAATACTAAAAAGCAATATCATCCAATTTCACGCGATTACGATACCTATTAATAATGGCGCAAATATTATAAGTGCTTGGCCAATGACATAATGTCTATAACTCTGCTGACCCCGTTTTCTATGACAGGTATTCGAGATGACATAAATATTACTCAAATTCATGTTTTTCCGCCATGTTTTTGGCTGCCAGAGACTCGTGAAAGTGACGCCATTATTATAAAGGGTTTCGTTTTAAATAAAAACCTTTACACACTTTCCTTACGGGGTTGCAGTATGTTATATAACTTTATCTCTGTCTTGAAACCTATACAGGTCCACTGGACATTATTAGCTGTACATAGTTCCCCCCATTTTGCACTAAATATCCCGGCACTCGACTTTCCTCATCCAGCCTAAGCACTACGATGCACTTCGAGTAGCTGAGTTTAATTTGGATTTCAAATGTAACATTTCTAGCTGGGACTTACTACAGCAAACACTTATTCAGCATCATGGGCTGATCATAAGTAACGTGAAATGTCCTTTTGCAATACACACAGGTCTTTCCATATATATAACATAGCTACGGAGAGAATTTCAAAAAGCATAAGTTTAACATTACTATATTTATCTTATGTACCTAAGTTGTGTTTGTACTGTTTTTCATCAGGGACCTTAGACAAACAATAAAATAACTACATGCACAATCTCACTCAAAAAGTTTCTGCGACAAGTCTGCCCATCGCGACAGATGGGCAGAATTTCATTCATAATCACGTCGCTCGCTACATGTCATAATGACAGTAGAGTGCTCGTGCTTTTGATTTTTCACTCTTTCTATGACAAGTTGAAGTCAAAATTCAAATGAATACTTTACATAACTATACGTATGTATAGTTATTTGCAGCGACAGCACACATACGCATATTTCGAATGAGCGTACATTTACCTAAACAGCCTACGAACTGTATTTTCTTTGGCGGTTTGTTTTTGAGGCACGGATGGCGTATCTACCTTTATATATACAGAATATCATTGTAGAGAAATATACGTATGTAAGTTATTGTTATATCTAATATGTATGGGTTCAGACATTTTTTGTTGACGTTTCTTCGTGGTTGTGCATCTAATTTGTTTACTGTTGATTCAAGTCAGGACGTATTTAATTAGCTTTTTCACTTTCATAAATCAAAGTTGCGTACCATACATAATTCACATTAAACAGTGTGAATTTCAACTAATACACGTATCAGTGATAACTAGTGTGTCGATATATCAGCAAGTATTATCATGTGCATGTTAAAATGTTTTGGTGTAACTCTTTTGTAATATTTGCCATAGAACCAACGATGTAAAAAGGTAAGGTTCGTGATATGCTCACAAAACAATCGAAAAAAGTGTACCGAAAAAAAGTGTAGCGACAGCACACATACGCATATTTCGAATGAGCGTACATTTATCTAAACAACAGCCTACGAACTGTATTTTCTTTGGCGGTTCGTTTTTGAGGCACGGCTGGCGTATCTACCCTTATATATACAGAATATCATTGTAGAGAACTAGACAGTACTTTAAAATATCAATCCAAACAAAGGAGTTCCATCTGTCTCTTGTGGTTTGAACTTACTCATGTAGACTTACATCAACCTCATTACTCGTATATGATAGAGCGTCGGTGGCTTATTAGTGTGGAATGTTGCCTTCCAATCCGAAGAATCCAGGTTTAAATCCCGCCACGTACCAATGTCTTTTCGAAATTATAGTTTCGTTGATCCGACGCTCTTAAGGTTAAGGAAAACATCGCGAGAAAACCTGCAGAAGCCTACAAAGAAATTCAAAGGTTGTGCATGAAGCCGGTAAATAGGCATCAGGCCCGCGACAAGTAAAACTTATACAGCCTATACGGGTAGGCTCGTGCCCCACGGTGGGGACGTATAATGAGCTAATGATGATGGTAGACATGATTTTCCATCCACACTGCCCTGCGCCCGTCACCAGCAGCCTAATGATATCTATGTTATCGTCAACGTTAATTAGCCCTGGAGACCATCAAATCAATGTTCGCTAAAAACATCTTGTTTTTGAATGGCACTCCGTTGATTGGCATTTCACCACTGGTTAGCCATCGCATGATAATTTTACAGCGTAACTCTCAGCGCCCTTAGAACGTGTATATCAATGTTTCGAAAAAACTTAGCATGCTCTCGATTTCAAGCATTTCTGCTGTTGCAAATACTCGGACACTTGTTAATCACGATCCAGAAGTCGGTTATTAGAAAGAAAGATATTTTTTTTTATGTTACAAGTTCACAGGGCGGTCTGGACACCATAAGTTATACGCCAGACCATGACAGAGCGGCATTGAAGGAGACCAACAACTGATAGACAGTTATTATCCTCCATCAACGCCGCACTGCGCCCGTCACCCGAGACAACAGATTTTAGGTCTCTAAAAAATAAAGATATACATTTATTTGACAAAACCATACAAAATGCAAGAAAAAATTAATGAATATAAATAAATGGCAAATAGGACCTCATTCAGAATTTGTCTTAGCACGCTAGGAGTATGCCAGGACGCTGATTTTCCTTGAAGCCCTGGAAGGGCAATCATAAAACTAAAATGACTAACAAAATTAACGAACTATTTGGTGTAATTGAGACTTTGGCTCTTACCCCCCGGGGATCGAACCCGTTCCGGGTTCTATCCCCGGGCAGTACAAATATGTGTGTATGAACATGACTGTTTGTATTAGTCTAGATGTTTTCTATGTATAATATCTACATACTCGTACCTATTATTTCAGACAGACAGCCGAATACGATGCTTTTCAAGATATTTCGATGTTACAAACCAGATAGTATCTTGCTACAAACGGAGATGAGATGGGCTCACCGACTCAAATCGAGCGGAAAATTGACATTTCTTGTATCGAATACCTCTTAATTTACTGCACAATTATAATAGGGCACCATTACACGCTAACAATTAAAAAACTACGGATTAAAATTGTGTTGCGTAGATTTCCGGTAGATTTAAAATTTCTATATAATTTAATAATTTAATATCGCATCCATATACATTGACACAGCGACATCTAGCCCTGAATTAAATGAACTTGTAATAACAACTGGTAAACGTTCTTGTTATCATCATCATCAGCTCATTAAACGTCCCCACCGAAGGACATGAGCTATCCTTATAGAGTTTTAGACTTAGTCGTCACGCAGGCGCAATGCGGGTTGGAAAATGGATCGTACTATATGGCCATTAAGGTGTTTAACATTTACCTAATAATATAAAAGCCCTCCCCAGTCCAGTAAATTGATATGAGCTTAAAAAATATTAATTAATAGTTGTTTTATACTTTGAAAGAATATTTGGCACCAGAATATAAACATTTATTAATTGTTATGTTTTTGTTGTTTGTGGTGTCCTAATTTAATTAATTGTATATTTTATATTATTTTAATAAATTAATTGATTATTTTATTTAATTTTGATTTAAGTAACGAATTGTTGTGATGGCGTATTATTATAGAAATTTAAGTTTAAATGATTAAAACATGTAATTTGTTTATTAAATGTTTAAATATTGTAATGCCCTGACAGGGTCATGTGCAGAATTGTATATTTTTACCAATTAAAACTTTATGTAACCAACATGAGCAATAAAGGAAAATGAATATTTTTTGTGCTGAGAACCATCAGCGCTCGCCCAATTGTCTAGTGAAGCTGCGAAGCCACTGCGACCGACAGCGATAAATCATTCCGAAAAGAAGGATACTTATTAAAGATACTCGCTTCGACCTGGTCCAATACATTTTGCTGGACATATTATCTTCCAATTAGACAAGCGATCCACGCTTATTGTTCAACTTTATGTTAACGAACTACTCATACTATCTAAGATAATAGTCGGAACTGACGATTATCGTGCCCTCTGAACCTCTGAATCATCCATCATCATGTTTTTCAGAAAATCAGGTCATTTCGCTTGCAATATCCTTAACTCAAAAAAAAAAAAAAAAAACTACGCGCCCGCTCCTCAATAAAAGATTTGAATGAACAAAAAAAACAAAAAGCTGAACGTATCGCGCGCAAACATAACTTTCATAAAATACTAAAAGCAATATCATCCATTTCACGCGATTACGATACCTATTAATAATGGCGCAATATTATAAGTGCTTGGCCAATGACTAATGTCTATAACTCTGCTGACCCCGTTTTCTATGACAGGTATTCGAGATGACATAAATATTACTCAAATTCATGTTTTTCCGCCATTTTTGGCTCCAGAGACTCGTGAAAGTGACGCCATTATATATAAAGGTTTCGTTTTAAATAAAAACCTTTACACACTTTCCTTACGGGGTCTGCAGTATGTTATATAACTTTATCTCTGTCTTGAAACCTATACAGGTCCACTGGACATTATTAGCTGTACATAGTTCCCCCCATTTGCACTAAATTCCCGCACTCGACTTTCCTCATCCAGCCTAAGCACTACGATGACTTCGAGTAGCTGAGTTTAATTTGGATTTCAAATGTAACATTTAGCTGGGACTTACTACAGCAAACACTTATTCAGCATCATGGGCTGATCATAAGTAACGTGAAGTCCTTTGCAATACACACAGGTCTTTCCATATATATACATAGCTACGAGAGAATTTCAAAAAGCATAAGGTTTAACATACTATATTTATCGTGACTTGTACCTAAGTTTGTGTTTGTACTGTTTTTCATCAGGGGACCTTAGACAAACAATAAAATAACTACATGCACAATCTCACTCAAAAAGTTTCGCGGCAAGTCTGCCCATCGCGACAGATGGCAGAATTCATTCATAATCACGCGCTCGCTACATGTCATAATGACAGTAGAGTGCTCGTGCTTTGATTTTTCACTCTTTCTATGACAAGTTGAAGTCAAAATTCAAATGAATACTTTAACATACATATACGTATGTATAGTTATTTGCAGCGACACACACATACGCATATTTCGAATGAGCGTACATTTACCTAAACAGCCTACGAACTGTATTTTCTTTGGCGGTTGTTTTTGACGCACGGATGGCGTATCTACCTTTATATATCAGAATATCATTATGAGAAATATACGTATGTAAAGTTATTGTTATATCTAATATGTATGGTTTAGACATTTTTGTTGACGTTCTGGGTTGTGCATCTAATTTGTTTACTGTTGATTCAAGTCAGGGACGTATTTAATTAGCTTTTCACTTTTCATAAATCAAAGTTGCGTACCATACCATAATTCACATTAAACAGTGTGAATTTCAACTAATACACGTATCAGTGATAACTAGTTGTCGATATATCAGCAAGTATTATCATGTGCATGTTAAAATGTTTTGGTGTAACTCTTTTGTAATATTTCCATAGAGAACCAACGATGTAAAAAGGAAGGTTCGTGATATCTCTTAACAAACAATCGAAAAAAGTGTTACCGAAAAAAGTGTACGACGCACACACTACGCATATTCGAATGAGCTACATTATCTAAACAACAGCCTACGAACTGTATTTTCTTTGCGTTCGTTTT
>PQWD01002380.1:164133-178144 GCA_019425675.1 Leucinodes orbonalis
GTTGTCGCTTTCTCTGATCTCAGGCTCTGGTGGATATAATTAACGGTTATGTCTTAGCAGAAAAACATTGTGAGGTTTCAAAGGCAGACGCTGTTAATGTTACCAACTCTGGTAAACATCATGTAATATAACCTTCATGGGCCACAAGTAAGTGATAAATATATCTAAATTATATAATAACTCCAAGTTTTCCTTTTGATGAAATACTCCTCTTCTAAAGATCTTCATGATATATTACCTGCAACAAATAAAAAGAATCATGTTTTGAATATACAAAAATAAATATATATATATATATTTAAAGGCATAATTGATATAAAAAGTATCCTATTCAACCTATCGCAGTCCACTGCTGGACATAGGTCTCCCCCATTTTGCGCCAGATATCCCGGTCCTCCGGTGTAAAATGTATGACCCTAAAATAATGACGATATAGATATTATTCCAAATTAGCTGCAGGCAAATCGAAATTTAAGTAAACCAAATATCTAGAACAGCTTAACTTAACGAAATACCTTATAAGTTCTGAACTTGACTACTAATACGTGACCCTCTCCTGGCGCCTAACCTGGATCCGCATAAGTAAGGCTGGCGATTTAATAAGAAAAGAAAGAAACAAAGAAAAGAAAGAGCCACCGGCTCATCGACCAAGAAGCACTAATGCAGTAAAATTAGGTCATTCTCACGAACCAATCCCAAACATGTTGTAAGCATCGTTAAGAAAATGGTTCCTACGCAAATCGATTTGCGCAAAACTGATGCGTTTTTTCAACAAATTGACGCATTGCAATACTGGACTAGATTACAATTACTAGGAAATTGTTTCACACTGTCTATCTAACAGAAGTTGAGTACATACAGTTATTTTGACACACTAGAATATGGGACCAATTCTTTTTCAATTCTCTTTTACACACTGGGATGCAATTATTTAACTATCCAGCCTATAAATCCTCAATGCAAGACGCAGGCCATCCTACATCGCATTTATAATTTAATTCATTGTTTTTCTCTTTCCATAACCAAAGCTTTTGTTTCCAATGTAGCCATTCCGGTCCAACTGTGACTGTGAGACATATGTACACTTTAATCACAGGTCTTTGTAACCAAATACATTGATATCAAGTATGAGTATGTTACATAGACATCCGAATATACAATTAGACTGGACAAGCCGCCAAGTTTATAGGCAGTCCCAGTGTCGCAATTTCTTTTCGGTTCTTATCTGTGAAAAGTTATTATATTTCTTGGTAAATTTACTGATTCATTGCGATGATGGCATGTTACAATTGCACAGGATGGCATTTTGGGAAAAAACGGTAATTTCTTCTAATATTCGTGCGTCTTGACTCGTCTCACAGAGCGTAAACTGGCAGCCAGTGTATGCTCGTTGAGCTTACATTTGTCGCACTTAAAAACGCGGCTTGCCCCATCTCCTGTATTGGGAAATCTGTGGTATGTTAGCTAAGTAAGTAAATTTTTAGCGATTTTATCCTCACAGTAGTTCATTAACATCCAAACTCATTTTTAACATTCGCCCAGCCCTTTCGGTTTCACTCGAATGTGCAAAGTGCAGCCACCCAGAGATGACGCAAGCGCACGAGAGTATTATTGCGTTCTAATTTTCATTTGACATATAACAAGTTGTCATTATCAGCCTATAACCTCCCACTACAGGTGTACTTTCCACAATAGACATAGGGACACTAGGCCGCAGTGGCATACCCTCCAAAATGCAAATAAGCAGTGAATACCCTGTGTATCCAGACAATTCACAAAATCGCTGGCATATTACATGATCTCTCTACAAAATTTCAAACCATAATCTATCTATTGTCAACAACACTCAATTTGACAAAAAGGAAAATTATTTATTTTGCGATTAGTGTCACTCACGTTATATACCCTACTCATAACCTCTGTGCACGCCACAAAGCAATTAAAATAATAACTAATAAGATATAATAATAAAAGTGTGGTGACCGCGTCTAGGCAAGCGTAGCGTGGGACGCCCTCCGGCCCGATGGACCGACGACTTGCGAAAGGTCGCTGGTGGAGGCTGGATGAGAAAAGTGGAGGACCGGGATATTTGGCGCAAAATTGGGGAGACCTATGTCCAGCAGTGGACTGCGATAGGTTGAATAGAATAGTTAGAAGCGAATGACGCTCGTCTTTCGGATATACTCTGCGGTTAGCTGCAGAAGCCCTTCACAACTTCAAGAACAAGTGGCGAGCTCAAATGACTCTTAAAAACGTTTATGCAAGCTTAAAGTCGTCCCAAGGTCCGAAACTCGGCTTATGGCGTTTTAAGGGTTTTAGACAGCTTAGTATATGCTTGGGGAGGAAAGCAACTCCGTACATACACCGCGAATAGAATCTGGTCGAACCCTCAAGAAGGCCGTGTGCATGTGCACTCTTGATTCCAAAAAAGGAGTTCTGTTGTTGCAGTTGTACTAAATAGTTGCTGACTCGTTAATGACTAACAATTCCATCTTGTAAACAACACATACATATAAATATAAATAAATCAATAAATATCTACTGACATTCACACAACGCTACCTAGCCCCAAGTTAAGCATGTAGCCTGTATTATGGGTACTAAACATCGGAGACACATACTTCTATACATTTTTTTGTAAATAATATTATACATAGAAAACACCCAGACTATTACAAACAGATATGTTCATGCACACAAATGTTTGTACTGCCCGGGGATCGAACCCGGAACCCTTGTTGTTGCAGTCGACATCTCAACCGCTACACCAAATGGGTCGTCAACCACACAAAGTGCAATAAATGATTTGAGTTTGAGACGATGTTTGATTTGAGTTTGGGATGATGTTGCGTCACAGTATCCCGTCATTTTACCATATTTGTCATGTTGTCAAGGAAACACTAATTCCCTTTCGTCATCTCCCATCCGGACTTTCATTGAAACGGACCGTTACCATCAATCTATTTCTGCATCGAGACACAGATCTATCTTAATCGATCTGTTGCAGGAAACGCATGTGCAATATAATGACGCTGGTTGTTAATGATAAGTTTCTAACACATTAAGTAACTCAACCGTTGCTCTTGCTCGCCATAGCAATACAAACTTGCTGAATAACTTTTTTTTATTTTGCTTATGTAGGCAGACGAGCTGGCGGCCCATCTGATGGAAAACGGTAACCGCCGCTCATGGACAACTGCAATGCTAAGGGCAAAGCCATGCCGCTGTCTATCAAAGAAAAGGGCTCTCTTAAACCTCGTTTGAAGAAGGACATGTAGTTATTAGGAACACCGAGCTGGGAGGTCGTTCCATAATTTGCACGCACGCGAAGGAACGATCGCTGGAAACGAACGGTTTTGGAAGCGAAAGTTTCCAGGTGGTATGGATGGACCCTAGCTCGGCGTCGAGTCGTACGATGGTAAAACTGTGACACCGGCATGATATCAAACAGTTCCTTGGAGCACTCACCATGAAAAAGCCTATAAAACACACAAAGAGAGCTAAAGTCTCTCCGGAATTCCAAAGACTCTAAACTCTAACATATAGTGAATGTGTGTTAGTGACCATACAGTAACATTACTGTATGGTATAAAGCAAAAAGCTCGAGATGCATTACTTTGCCCTCTGGTATTGCAAGTGTCCATGGACGAGGGCGTCATTTACCATCAGATGAGCCGTTTTTCGTTTGCCCTCTATCACATAAAAAAAAAACAAAATTAAGTGACTATGAGTGATCGTGAATATAAATAAATAAATATCAACATGACATTCACACAGCGCCATATAGCCCCGAACTAAGGGAACGAAGCAACGGATATACATACTTATATACTTTTTTAAATACATGCATATTATACATAGAAAATACCCAGAACCCCGAACCCTTGAGCCAGCGTCTCAACCATTGCACCACATGGGTCGTAACATGACTCTATGTTTAGAGTTATCTGTGCTTTGAGTTGGAGAGTGAGACAAACCATGTTTTATGTTTAATAACTTAGCTTAACTTTTATATGGAAAAAAAAATAGGAAATAAAAGGTACTTATTTCAGTTCAGAGATCTGATAATATCGCAATACAATATATTTGAGATATAAATCAGTACTACTGGTTATATATCTAAAAGCTTTCACTGAACGAAACAAATCGATCGATCACACAAAACGACATGGACCTATTGTTTTTTGTTATCTATAACTTTCATTTAAGCTGACAAATGTGAGTACTTTATACATTTACAAACCTGTTATATTTCTGGAGTCCTTATAACTTTTCTCTCAAGGATATTTGTAACGTAAAATAATATAAATTTTATAAAAAAAAACTATGTTCTCTTTCTATAACTGACTGTAAAAAAATTAAAAAGGTTTAATTTTTCTTTTGTTAGTGACCTGTCATTTTAGAATATTAAAATAACATGCATTAATTTGAACCAATACTGGCCAGCATAGAACCTGTCCAGTTTACGAGTGATCACTTTCCCCATATACGATGTCGGTGAAAATTTTGTGTCTTTGCCATATTACTTGCTGACACCGTCGCTGCCATTATGGCGGTAAATCACATGTTGCGCAAGCACAGTAGAGACAACGTTCAACGCATCACACTTTAACTCAATCGGACGTGTAGTTACACTTTGACAGATGACGCATTATGTATGATTTTTTTATATCAGCATTTTTTGTTCACGAGCGCGGTGAATGAGTGAACGCCGTCATTTGCTGCCCACTGACCGGCTAGTGTACTAGGGTTTAGCTTTGAGGAAATGAATTCATTTTAATTTGGGTCTGTTGAGACAGTGAGAGAGAAAAAGAGCTGTAGGAGTGTTGTATTGTGTATGAATGCTTTGTTCCTAATAAAAGTCTATATATTTTTTAGTTCTGTCAAAACTACTGGTTATAATGACTGTTGCAGTGGGTTATATTATAACCCAATTTTTCCATAAAGCTATGCTGTGTAGGTAAGCCTATGCCCTACACAGAGACATTATAGGCTCATGATGGTGATGATTTGACGACCCACGTGGTGTGGTGGTTGAAACGTCAGCTACTCCACAAAAGGGTTGCGGGTTCGATCCCCGGGCGGTACAAACATTTTTGTGCATGAACCATGTCTCTTTGTACTGGTCTGGGTGTTTCTATGTATTATTTGAAGGTACCTACCTATGTGTTTACAAAAAAAAGTGATTACGCGTACGTTTATCCGTATTTTCGTATTCATATTACTGGGTAATGCTTAGTTTTGAGCTAGATGGCGTTGTGTGAATGACAGTGAATATTAATATTTAAACACATTCAGTAACATTATCTGCTTATTTTCGTAACTGGCACCACCCAATTGTTAGTTCAAAGTGGGAAGCTTACCGCAAAACCTCGGTAATCTAATCTCAAGCACCTACTGACAATTACACAGTCCTAACCACACCGTTTTCAAGTCAAATTGTATGTCATTTCTGTGAATTATATTCTTGAATTGTTAAGGATCTCAAGAATTATTAAAATAAAGTTAAAGTTAGTTAGCTACGTTAGTTATTATTAGGGTTGCCGATTGTTAGTCGACTATTGATAGGCTATCGACAGTCCACCGAAAGTTGGACAAAAGCAATAGTATCGACAGTATCGATACTATCGAAAGGCCTATCGATAGTATAGATGATTTTTGAGGTCAACTGTCGATAGTCCAACTATTGATAGTTTGGCTACTATCTTATTTTGGATCAGAGCAGTGTAGGTGTCACTTCAGTCCTTTGACTCTATATTGACGATCCCTGTTTGTCACGGTCAACAAGTCTGCTATTGCACTAAGGATTCCTGGTTCAATTTCCGGGCAGCTTAAACATTTGAAAGAAAGTAATGACACCTAGTCTTTACTCAGACTCAGTACCTAGGGAGTGTACTGAGTCGAGTCGTCTCGGTAGGTACCACCGCAGTGCCAGATATCGTCCCATAAAATATAGAATGTTTTACACTTCTGTGTTTCAGGATGAGGACACTGTAGCTAGTAAAATTACCGGCAATGAGAGTACCTATGAACAAGGTTCCTTTCATCTGTCGTATCGGGTGACAAGTGCAGTTCAGTGTTGACGGAAAGTAAGGATTACCGACTGTCATAAATTTCCTTCAACAATGGATTTGTCATGGTCAGATGTATAACTTACCATCTCGTTCACTTAATGACATTAAATACTCAGCTAATCCCTCCAACGACCCCCAAATTGTCTATTTACAAATAAAACAATAGTTGAGCGCCATATTGTGGTGTTTCCGCTCGTCCGTTGCGTATTTTTCACACGAAAACCCCAACAATCTCCGATCTAAGACACCACAATGGCCAATTATGGGATATGTAACAATCCAGCACCTTGAAAGTATTCAATACTAGTTGGTGCCCGCGACTCCGTCTATGCAGGATAAGTATTTCGAGTAGCCTATATTTTATACCTATTTAAAATAAACATTTCAATTTCACTCTCTCTTTTAATGGGCATGGCGGCATATTTCCGAAAAAAACTACTCATTCTTAGTATGTAGCCGGGATTTATGGTTTAACGTGCTTTCCAAAATACGGAGGGACTCGAGTTAATATTTGCAGTAACCCGACCACCGATCACTGCGACAACGTCGTCTGCAATGGGTTCCTTAAGGGCATAGAAATATCCTACCGGCCTTTAAATTTTGTTTTAACATTAATTAATCATCGAGTTCGTTAACTGCTTAGTGGTACACTACTTAGCCCTATAGGAATCCTTTCCTTTCGAAACGAATATCGATTACTATTGGGTAGTTTATGACATGGACCGATGAATGATGACATGGCCTTGTTCACATATCGTATTCATTCTTCTCTAATACTGAACGGGAAGGCCTATACCCTACAATTGGTCTTTGTAGGCTGATGATGCCTCCCCACAAAATATCAATACGCATAATCAATGTACCCGATTCAATTGTAAGAGGCGTTATATAACTTAAACAACGCGCATCTTTACACGAGCTGTGTTTGTAGAAAGCGCATATTTCCCCAAATATTACCGGTGTTGAGATAACGCTGCGTAATACTGGTTTGTATATGCTAATATTCTTTCCGTACATATTACTTAACCTAGATCAGCTTACTCGCGTAGATGAAAGATAAATAAGATGAAAATCTTTTGTTGTGTTATCGTTTCCTAATGTACATATATATATATATATATATATATATATATATATATATATATATATATATATATATATATATATATATATATATATATATATATATATATATATATATATATATATATATATATTTGTCCTTACATATCTTAGGAACATGGATAAGATGCAGCTTCTAAGCCTAATGTTCAAGTCAGTAGCTCAAATGTAATTTGACTTCATAGGACTTTATCACAACTATTTTTGGGACACACATGAACATTTTAAGTTCTCGAATGTTCAAGCCATAATCCTTACCTTTATATCTCGGTAATCTCTTGAGGAATATTTCTCAAATTTGTCTATCGTTGCGACTATTTCATGACTATTTTTTGGAACGTAAACCAATTCGATAGGCTTTACTTTTGCGTGCAACAGAGGTGAGGATAACAGCTTGAAGTTCAAACCATAATCCTCACCAGTCTAGCTGTAACTCCAAACTAAAGTGCGACTGTTTTTGTTACTTGTGCGACTATTTTTGACGTTGTCAAAATTCATTTTCATTGGGATTTCTAATATGATTTCAGCTTGAACCACACAAAAATCCGACTGCTAAAAATACTCACTGAAAAGGAAAAAACTAGCTGTACCATATAGTGAAAACATTAGCTCACTAATTATGTACATTTGTATAGTTAAGTCTCGAAAAGGTATTTATTATTTGTCTACCCGCTATACCAAAAACATAATCCTTCGGCAGTCGGTTAAATGTTATGTTTCTACATAATCGGAAGTGACTCATTAAACAACTCATTAACAATCCCGTCTTTACGGAAAGGACAATTTAGCGGGTACGTAATATCACAGTATTAACTACAAATTACCAGACAACCTTCATCGGCTTTGAAAGGAAGACGAAAATCCAAGTGTCATGTCATTTATTTTAAAGTCAAGCCTTTCGTGAAGATCCTCATTCATGAAAACCTACAACCAAAATTTTGGGTGCGGAACTCTTACAGTAGAACATTTATCATTTATTTATAAAGAAAATATGCATAAAATGTACATTTTGTGCATAATTTCTTTATAAATTTTGTATAATACAAAACAATAAGAATAGTTATGTAAGCATATTTTTAATCCATCTTTTAGTTTCCCGCCAGGTAGGTTCTTTGAATGCCTGATATATTTTTTGTCTGTTGGTAGCTATGCATTCTTTAAATAACGATCTGATTCTTTTCCTCAATGTGATAAAAACAAGTTTCGAGGCGGTACTTATAAACAGTTTATATATGCCTGTGACCTTTAGGAGCCTATAATTATTATTTAAAAATAACTTTAATCGATTACCTTAAATACGTAGTGAAGTGCTCATAGGCTTTTTCAAAATGATAATTTGGTGATGACTTACCTATTTGAATTAAGGATGAATCCTTCTTTAACGATACTTTGTATATGAACATTTAAAATATTTGCGTCACAAGTCAGGAACAATCTTGTGAGTTTTATCTATGAACTAATTTAAGGGGGTGAATTTAAACAACAAACCCGAAAAAAATTATTTTATAAGTACAGTAGAATTATTTTTGTCGCTGCATTCCGCCCTGCCTAGGATGGAACAAGCTTACCTACATAACAAACTATTCACTCTTGCTTTAAAGATCCCATATCTACTTTTCAGGAAACACACATCGGACAGCGAGTTCTACAGCGGCAGTTACACTGCATATTACAAATTAAATTTGTAATTATTTATTTAAAATAAAATAAAATTTTTGAGTGTTTTTAATTGCAGAAATTGACGCTCGACAATACCAAAAAACTTTAGTGCAGTGAATACTCTGCCACTCCTCCAAAGCCGCGCTACATTATGCGTTATAGACTCCTAAATGCCAATCTAGCCTTATCAGATAAGCTGGGCCTGTTCTATCGACATTTACAGCTCGCGAGTGAACTTTATTATATTTGGCAAAACCACTTAACTAGTTCACGAATTACTATTGTTAAGGTCATTTCTTCAATTTATATTGCGCATATTTAGAATTTATCTGCTTATGGTGATCTTGGTATATAAGGATTCCGTAGCCAAATGGCAAAAAACGGAACCCTTGTTGAATCGTCATATATGTCTGTCCGTCCATATGTAACACCCTCTTTTCTCCGAAACTATAAGTACCATACTCTTGCAACTTTGTAAATACAATATGTATCTTTTGAACGGAAATAAGATTTACACAAAAAATTTGAAATACAATTTTGGGGTTCCCAAAATTTGAGGAAACTCAAAAATTGAGGAAATATTGAAAGGCATTTTAAAAGAGTACATTGCCATGTATTTAGTTTCTCAATAAAATTACATATATCCTGATGAAACCACTCGTGCTGATAATATTGATGAAGCCACTTTTCTTGTTAAACCTTAAGTGGATGAAATTTTTTTAAATAAAATATATAACCACCAAGTTTAGTTAGTTAGGTATCCTATGATTTCATTAAATAATCATTGCTGTTTAAAATGAAAAAATATTGTATACGACAAGTATACTGTTGGATATTTCATTTAAGCTTAATGTCACATAGCTAAAAGCTTCACGCTTGCCTGAACGATTTGATAAAAAAAGAACTAAATGAATTCCATGCAATGTTAAATCTAGATTAATATTCTTAAGTCTCAGGTAATAAAGTTCAAATTAATGATCTTTCGATCAGGGTTCTTGTAAACTCGTTGACATTGCCACACCCTTCGAGGCAGCAATAATACCCTTCTACTACTGATAAGGCTCTAAGAACGTGTATGTTTGTTCTATGGTTGAAATATTTTCTTAATCTGATAAAACAACAAGGATGTGAGAATGATCTTCCGAATTGACTATGTTTTGAAATAGATAATTATGAAGGAAACATGAAAGGTTACAAATCGAATAGTTAGGGATTTATTGTTTTGTTGTATCGTTTAAGGAAATCTTTAAAAACTTTCAAACTGAACTTTCTTCCACGCACACTGCTTTTATGGAACGACCTCCCAGCAGCGGTTTTCCCCGGAAAATATGACATTGGAACCTTCAAGAAAAGAGTATTACTATATTCCTTCCTAAAAGGCAAGCAACGCACCGGTGACACTTCTGGTGTCTCCGTTGTTTATGGGCGGAGATAATCACTTTCCATCAGGTGACTCTCTAGCTCGTTTGCTCCCTATAACATAAAAAAAAATCTGAGATTGTTGTGACTAATTATTTTTATTCTTGTCTCTTATATTATGAATATGGTAAACTAATAAGAAAAGAATAATTTAAGAATATTATGTACATTTGTACTTTGAATGAACTTCAACACAAATAGTACAAAACATGCATAGGATATACAAGACATACATTATTTGACATCAAAATCAACCAACACACATAAGGCCGATGATCAACCAAAAAATATTTTTTATGACAGCGACCAGTTCATTCTTCTAATTGAAAATGATATACCCAGTGCTAAAGACAACGACTGAAGATATAAATAAGATTATTTTTTACATTAAATAGGCCAGCATTTGACTACGCCTTGTCTGGTGTTAAAAATCGACGATGTCTAGGATAAAGCACGCTGACCCAGAAGAAACCTATTTACTCTCGCCTTGAAGCCACCCAAATTGTATACCTCGGAAAATACATAAGCTGGCAATGAATTCTATTACCAATGCCCTTTGCTTCCCGGTAACAAACTACAGATATTTTTCCCATGTACCCAGTAATTTTAACTTTGATGATAATATTTACTTTTAATATGAAGAAACTTCATTCAGATAATGAGTTCATAACTGCTAAATATTTACATCTGTTAAAATTAAAATATAACTAATTCAAATATATTTACAAAAAGTCTAGAAACATAAATAAATACAAAAAGATATTTTATTCATAGGGAATACTCCCTATAAATAAAATATCTGATTGAGGTCGCCATCATGTGGAAAGGTGCCCAAGAGGCTGGCGTAGTCAGTAATTACTCGATGATTTAAAATAATAATATTTCGGCCATGTCTAATATCCATGTTGTGCCATACCAATATCAGTTGGAAGTTCTGAACTCGAAGTTGTAGACGAATATGTGTACCTGGGACAAGTAGTTCAAATGGGTAGGTCCAACTTCGAGCAGGAGGTTTCGCGGTCGAATCCATTAGGATGGCAGCGTTCGGGAAGTTAAGGGAGATCTTCGTCCAAAATACCTCAGTGTCTGAAGACGAAAGTCTTTGACCAGTGTGTGTTGGCCGTTATTACATACGGAAGTGAAACGTGGTCGCTTACTAAGGGCCTCTTAAATAGCTTAAAGTTGCTCAACGTGCTATGGAAAGGGCTATGTTATTGTCCCTACGCGATAAGATCCGGAACACGGATATCCGTAGGAGAACTAGAGTGACCGACATAGCCCACAGGATAAGCAAGTTGAAGTGGCAGTGGCAGGGCACATAGTGCGTAGAACCGATGGCCGATGGGGCGGAAGGTTCTCGAGTGGCGTCCGCGTAACGGAAAACGAAGCGTAGGCCGACCCCCACCAGATGGTCTGATGATCTAGTTAAGGTGCAGTAGCAGATGGATGTCAACTGCAAGGGATCGGTCCGCGTGGAAATCATTAGGGAGGCTTCGTTCAGCAGTGGACTTTCTAGTTGTAATGATGAATGATGATGATGACAGAGCACAGACCTTGCCACACACAAAAGCTTTAGGGAGATTGGGCCATAGCTCACCACACGAGATCTATATGGCGTGCACAAGTTATATTCTTAAAAAATATACGTGTTTATGCATTTAACACGAAAATACCTAATTACGCAATCCACACTTATAGTAAGAACGTATTGCGCCATCCCGTTCGTAACAACGCACCAACTGGGACGCTTTTTGTATGAACACGTGTGACAGTTGTGCCGGCTTCGAAAGGCAGTGCTAAAGAAGTGACAGTCATTTTATAGTATATTTTACTAAGTGGTAAACTCGTTTCTGAGTCGTCTAGGTAGGTACCACCGCAGTGCCAGATGTCGTCCTGTGAAATAGAAGTGTTCTGCACTTCTGTGTTTCGGGATGAGTGCAAAAAGCTAGTTAAATTACCTGTGTACTTCACTGTAGCTTATTTTATGACGGGGTATAAAAGACCTAACATCTGTTGTGTCGGGTGCAGTACAGCGTTAATTGAGAACAATAACTGTTCATCAGTTGTTAGCCTCAATCAATGCCGCTCTGTTATGGTCAGGCGTATCACTTACCATCAGGTGAGTGTCTTGACCGTCCTGCACACTTGGTAACATAAAAAAGATAGCTTAGACGATTGCTCAAAGGGAACGCATGAACACAAAAAATTGTTGTACAACAATAAAGTCATTGATCAAACAAAGGAAAACTACAATATGAAGACCCAGAAGTTAATCAAGTATATAGGTTCCTAAATTTTTTTTATGTTTTGTGTGTACAGGACGAACAGGACGCTCATCTGAAGGTAAGTGATACGCCTAACCATAACAGAGCGGCATTGAAGGAGACCAACAACGGATTATTATTATCCGTCAATGCCGCACTGCGCCCGACACCAGAGACTCTCTTAAACCTGGTAATTATTTTGTAGTAGTATCTGCACTTCTGCAACGGCTTTTAGATTCTGGTATAATATTAAAGATATCAATATTATCATCATTACCGCCTAATATATCCACTCCTGAAGGAAAGCCTTCCCTAATGATTTCATTAGGAACGATCCCTACGAGTCGACATCCAACTGCTACCTGCCCTCCTAACCAGGTTTGGGATGTTTGATAAATCATCTTTTTAGACAACTGAACTTGTTTGAACTATCTTGTTTATTTAAAGGGTAAGGAGGAAACCATTCGAAAAAAATACTAAACAAGCGTTTCAAGTTAGTATTTATAGATAATTAAGATGTATTAAATAGCTAGAAAATTAAGTAGCTTCTGTTTTTAACTAATTATGACTGATACCGAGACGACTAACGGTCCATCTGGAGACCAGCCTCCAGAAAAGACCGCTAAGCAGCTGGAAAAAGAAGCCAAAAAAGTGGCAAAGTTGGAAAAACTAAAAGCTAATTAAGATGTCTAAATTACCACAGCGCTGTTAACTACATCCCGCTTGTTTTTCCACGCCCCAGTCTTGACCTAGAGAGCTAGCTTAGAGCAGGTATTAGTTTGTACCTAGAATGACCGGTTACACACTTTTTAAGTCTGTCGTGTGAGTATAGACTCGTATTATTTACAATGTGAGCATATCGTTAGTTTTTATGGTTTCTATATACCTTTTTTGGACCTTTGCGATTTTTAATAACAGGCAATAGGCAGATTTATTACTATGTTTATATGCCTATAGATTCATTAGTATAAATTGTCATTTGACTTCGCATTAGCTAATCATTTTGGTAGCATTAAACACGTTATTTCATTTTTGAAGGACAAGCATTTGTTCCAAATAAGTATATTTTATTTCCTTCAAATACTGTACCTCGATATTTCGTTTTCAAAGCCCATAAATCGTTTCCTCAATTTGTTACTTAAAATAATATCTTTGATTACAAATATACAAAATCACAACTTTTATGATCTTTATAGAGAAGCTGCTGCTAGCGCGTTGAGCTCTTTTATATGCGTGCTACAGTTCCGTAGCGCAACGCGGCTGAGTAATTGAAAAAAACACATGTTTTCTTGTATAATATAAAAAATCAGGTATTTTCACACCAATAAGTCATTGAAACTTAAAACTGCCGAAACACAAATAACTCTCTTGTCTTAAAAAAATGTTTCTAAAAAGGTGTCACCTGGCTCTTTTTTTTTAGACTCTGTAGTTACGTGATTATTTTAAGAAGACAATACATATGATATTTAATTT
>PQWD01002381.1:0-55456 GCA_019425675.1 Leucinodes orbonalis
AGGGACTGAAAATTTCAATGTTCCACGAGTAATGAAAAAAAATGTAAGATGGAATTCGCGTCACAAAGCGTTTTGGTGTGTTTTCATTTGTATGCAAGAGTGAGCTAAATATAAAATATATACACTATTAGATTCATAAACAAAATGAGCTTATTACAGGTTTGTTACGTCATGGCCCACAAGGGAATCGATGATCGTGCGCCGTCCCTAATTTTCATTCGAAATACGGATTGCGGCAATCGACCTGCCAAGAAGCGACTTAACACCAGGTGCATGCCGGCCCGACCACCGCGCGCGGAACTTAGCAAGATACTCTGTTTCTAGCATCGAAACATTGTCGCGTCTCAATTAATTTTAATTTCTTTTTTGTTATATATTAATTATAAGTAAATTCGTTTTCTTGGAATCTCTACAATCAATTAAAATTAAAATGCTATTTGCTGTAGTCTTATACAGAAATCGAACATGCATTACGTTTCGTGTCTGGTGATTGATATGGAGTAAAATTGTATGACTGAGCGTAGTGAGAACACCAGTCGTCTTTTATTCTGAATGTTTTTGTTATGCCAACACTTTCACAGTTGTTTAGCAAGTAGTGAAATTTACGCAAATATAAAAATGTGTGTTGCTACTACATTCGGAACAGTTCTCGGTTATTTGTGAGCATATACTAAAGATCAATACTCCGTATTAAATCATTGTTTACAAACGAATATGTTTTTTGTTTACTTATTTCCATAATTACTTTACATAGAGCAATGGACTCATCCATCTATATGTCACTGTAAAAGTCGGAAGTGCGATAAGGATACAACAACATTTTTGTCATCCGACTGAGATGTGGCAGTGCACGGTCGAAACCTACGATTTCACTTCAAAAAGAAGCTTAAAATATGTTACTCTATAGAACATATCAGTGCAGTAACTGATTGGAACTTATCGATATTATGAGGCGCCATCCCTAATGAAATCCGCCATTTGCGACTTGCAGCTTTTAAAAACCGACACGACTTTGTCATAGTTATAACTGTCTTCTCATATTATGTCTATGATTCAAGGGTTTCAACTTTCAATCGTTCTTTGTCACAACACTATTTCCTATTTCATCAAAAAACTGTCAACACAGTAAACGTCGAGCTGATATCGAAAAAAAGCGCGGGAACGTTCAACTTGGCGGGCGCGTATTTTGGTTTCTTTAAAATTATTTTATTTCAAAATATTTGGATCAGTAAAGTAGTAGTTATTTTAGTCTTATTTATCTTAAGTATTGTTTTAGTATAAGTTGTAGATAGTTCCAGTTTATTTGGTAAGTTTTTTGTACATTTTGTAAATATGTATGGGGATGACGAGCCCCTGATCCAGGGGGCTTCGTTCCCGCTGTTGGTCACTTTGTGACAATTTCGAATGAATCTGGTATGGATACTGATGCGTCCATATCAGCAAAAAGATTAAAGCGCAGTCGCATGCAAGTGTGCAAACACTGCAACAAGCGTCGACGAAAGCACCATGGCTCAGATCCCAAACCTTCAGACTGTATTTGTTCTGAAGGTTCTTTGACCCTAGATGTTGCTAATGAATCCAAAAATGGCAATTCTAATAAAATTAGTAATACCTTACCTGTCTCCGCTCCCACTTCTGTTGGCAGAAATTTATATAGTGCTTCAGATAATGCCCCATTTGTACTGCATGTTCAAAAGTGCAATGCGTCTCCTAATGATAATGTTAAATTACACCCGGTTACTTTTGGTAAATTTTTAAAGAAATATGAATTCCAAAATATTATTAATGGTAGTGTAAAATTAATTGGACGTAATAAAATTTCTATTTCCTTTTCGAAACACAATGATGCAAATGCCTTTTTAAGTCATGGTAGTCTTGAGAAGCAAAACCTCAGAGCGTTTATTCCTACATTCAATATAACTCGGATGGGTCTGGTACGCGGCGTACCAGAAGAATGGTCTCCGGAGGAGGTCATTGAAAATATTTCAGTACCAATAGGCGTTGGTAGGATTTTGAAAGTTAGGCGATTAAATTACAAGTCATTTACAGATGGTAACTTGGTTTGGAAACCATCACAGACAGTTGTAATTACATTTGATGGACAAGTTCTGCCATCACGTATATTTATCTGCTATAACGCTTTACCTGTAGAACTATATATTTTCCCAACTATACAGTGTTATAATTGCTGCCGTTTTGGGCACACTAAAGTACAGTGTCGTTCCAAACCCAGGTGCTACAGATGTGGTGATGCTCACACAGGTGAATCATGTAACATACAAGAGGACTGTGCTTCATGTTTGTCTTGCTCTGGTAGGCACTTTGCTACAAGTAGGTCATGTCCAGAATTTGAAAGGCAGAAGCAAATAAAAACATATATGGCCAATAATTGCACTTCATATGCAGAAGCATCAAAATTACATGGCCCAGTTTCCCGCTCCTTTGCTGATGTACTTTCTTCCAAACCTTCTAGTCCATTGCCTAAAAAACATCAAACAAATGATACTATGAATATTTCCACTTCATATAAAAAAACTGTTTTCCTAAAACCGCGGACCCCTCCTCAACCAAATAAAGGCTATAATACAGGTGAACACAACTCTATAATTAGTGAATCTTTCATACCACCCCCCCTAATGGTTGTGGCTTTAGTAAAAACCCATCTACTACACAACAATCAACTGTAGCAGAAATAATGGTAGAAATATTAAAACTCCTGTCAAATTCATCAACATTCTCACCGTCCAACGTTGCCATTTTACTTGAAAAAATTCTTTCTTTCTTCCAAAATGGATCTAAGGAAAATAATGCAGTGGAATTGTAGAAGCATAATAAATAAAAAACATGACTTAATTTATTTACTAGATAAGTTCAATCCTATAGTCTTTGCACTAGCAGAGACTTGGCTCAAACCAAACAAATATTTTAAAATTAGTGGTTATCATATTTTAAGAGAGGATAGACCTGATGGTTATGGAGGAGTAGCCATACTCATCAGAGACTCAATACCCTTTAAGCAAGTAAATATTCCTGCTCATAATGAAGAAATTTCAGTTGTTGCAGCAATGGTTTCAAATATTTGCATAGTTTCAATTTATGTCCCTAAACCATCTGCCCTTCTTTTGTCCGATATAAATAAAATATTTTCTTCACTCCCTAAACCTTTTTTAGTAATGGGCGACTTTAACTGTCACCATCAATCATGGGTAGTTCCAATACAAACAATTATGGTGAAGATTTAATTGATATACTGGATCAAAATAATTTGTGTGTATTAAATACTGGGCTTCCTACACGTCACACAGCTCCTGACCAGGGTAGAAGTGCTATTGATTTATCCATCTGTACTCCAAATCTTGCTAATTTGCTGTCCTGGTCCACCACTTCCTCTTCCTATGGCAGTGATCATTTTGTAATTTTATTAACTTTCGCAGCGCGAGCTTTTCCTAAACTAACTAGACATAAATCACAACTTAAGCACAAATTACCGAATAGTAATAGCAATGATTGGGAAAAGTTTAAGGCTTGTGTTCAAGATAAATTATCATCATTACCTAAAATTGAAAATGAGTGTGTGGATATATGTGCAGATTCCTTTGCACAGGTTTTAATAAGTGCAGCAAATGATGTATTCCCTAAGAAAACATCTGCTACTCTTCCATCACCCCCTTGGTGGGATGCAGAGTGTAGTTCTGCTATTAAGAAAAGAAAAACAGCAGAAAGAAATTATAAACGTAACATGACAGTCGATAATTTCGATAAATTTAATGTGATAGCGAAGGAAACGCGAAAGCTATTTAAACAGAAAAAATTTGAAAGTTGGAGACAATTCTGTGAGTCTGTATCACCCGACACAGCGTCCAATATAGTCTGGCGTAATATAAGAAGATTTAAATCTGCTTTTTGTGGTTCAAACTTCGCAACCATTCCGGATAACTTAGTTGATAACTTCCTTGATAAATTGGCTCCCCCATGGGTCCCTGAAGCTAGCCCATCATATCAAACAATTCCACCTATTATTTGTAAATCTACGTCGTCATCTATTTCGAACCTAGATTCACCCTTTTCATTGGTAGAACTAAAAGGTATATTAAGTAACGTTAAGGACTCATCACCCGGTAAAGATGGCATTCCATATTCTTTTTTAAGTAATCTGTGTGATATTTCATTAAATTATTATCTGGGGTTAGTAAACAAAATAATGTTGACAGGTGAAATGCCAGATGAATGGAAATGTCAAATGGTGTTGCCAATTCTAAAGCCACATAAAAATCCATCAGATTGTGATAGTTACAGACCGATCGTTTTAACAAGCGTGTTATTAAAATTAATAGAACATTTGGTGAAAAATCGTTTAGAGTGGTATACAGAAAATAGCCAATTTTTATCTAACTCTCAGTTTGGATTCAGAAAGGGTAAAAGTACTATGGATAGTATTAGCATTCTAACTACTGATATTCGTGTAGCTTTTACTAATAATGAATCATTAATAGCTGTTTGCCTTGACATTAAATCCGCTTATGACAATGTTCTATTATCTGTCCTATATAAAAAATTAGAAGCACTTAGGGTTCCTATAAACATGTGTAATATAATTATAAAAATATTATGTCAACGTAAAATTAATTTATGTCTAGAAGGGTATTCAAATTCTCGCGTAATATGGAGAGGATTGCCTCAGGGATCTGTTTTGAGCCCTTTATTGTATAACATCTATACATTTGATTTAGAGAATAGCTTAAATGGACAAGTAGAAATCCTTCAATATGCAGATGACCTTTTGTTATATATTTCTGACAAATCGTTAAATTATGCTTGTAATGTTCTTTCTTCGGCATTAATTGGATTAAAACACTGGATGGATCAAAATGGTTTAGAACTTTCCACATCTAAAAGTAGTGCAATAGTTTTTACGAGACAAAGAACACCTCCTCCTATTCAAATCTTATATGATGACATTATAATACCAGTCAAGACTACCATAAAATTTTTAGGTGTCATCAGATTGTAAAATGTCTGGCATGGATCATTGTAATTATATAGTTACTAAATGTGAGAATTTATTAAATATGTTAAGATGCCTTACAGGCGTCTGGTGGGGTGCTCATCCATATACACTAAAACTTATTTATAATGCTTTAATCAGGAGTGTATTAGATTATGGCACATTTGTATTAGAACCTGGAAACAAATCCGCTTTAAAAAAGTTAGATATAATTCAAGCAAAGGCCTTACGCATAATTACAGGTGCAATGAGAAGTAGTCCAATTAATGCTCTACAAATAGAATGTTCGGACCCACCCCTACATTTGCGACGACAGTTCTTATCTGATAAATTTCTTTTTCGAACACTTCAAACTTCTAATCACCAACTTGCAGAAAAACTCCAACGCCTTTTAGACTGCGTGAAATCATCAAATTATTGGTCTCATAAACAATTACCATGCTTGCTAAATAGCTACAATAAATTTTTATCAATCCAATCCCCGCTCCATCGTTCAAACATGCTTCCGATATTTACTGTTGATTATGATTCCCTTATTTTAGCACCTCATATCCATTACAATCTTGTAACTAAAGATGATCCGTCGGTTAGTAATCAATTTAATATAATTACCCATGAAAGGTTTTCCAACCATCACCATATATATACTGATGCCTCTAAAAGCCCTGAAACAGGTTGCGTCGGAGTTGGTGTTTACCACCATCAGTACAATATAGTCCAAAAAGTTAAACTTCCACCAGAATCAACAGTTTTCACTGGAGAATGTATGGGTCTGCTTAAAGCTGTGGAATATGTCCTTCTTATGAATTTAAAAAGATGTGTAGTACTTTCAGATTCTATGAGCGCCTTACAGACATTAGAAAAGTACCCTTTTATGTCTAATAACAAATTGCCCGTTACCTTTGAACTAAGAAGCATTCTTCTTCAGTGTGTTTTGAAAGGACTGATTGTAGAATTTGCATGGATCCCTAGTCATGTAGGAATCAAAGGCAACATGAAAGCTGACCGTCTTGCTAATGATGCAGTGTTTTGTGGAGACATGTTTCCTTATAAAATTTACCACCAAGACCTAGCAACGCTTCCTAAAATATATCTTTATGACTCTTGGAAACTACTATGGGAATCTAGTAGTAAAAAAAGGTAGATATTTTGCAACCATTCAAGAGTCAATCCCCATCAAACCTTGGTTTTATAAAATTAAATTCGGTAAGCGCGTGTCTTCTATCTTAATAAGGTTAAGAATTGGTCATGTTTGTACCCCAGACCACCTCGCCAAACTCCATATTATTAGTAGTAATATTTGTGAATGTGGGACGGATACAGGGAGCGTAAACCATATATTTTTTCATGTCCTCTTTATAATCATTCCTCTTTCCTACTCGATCTAACCTCCCTTAAGATTCCTTTTCCCACTTGCATAAAATCACTTCTTTATACAAATGATATTCATATTTATACGGTTTTATCCAAATTTATAGTAGACAATAATTTAAAATTTTAATTATTTTTATGCTATGATGTTATCAATATCACTTATTTTTATTATATCTTTGTTATTTATCTTATGTATCTATTTATATATTTTAATGCAGTAATTATATCTTAAGTTACTTTCCTGATCTTTACTCCTATTATCCAAATTCCGTATTATGTAACCTTTTTCCTATTACTTGTCGTTTCCTCGTTTTACTTAAAAAATAAATAAATATAACTTTGACTTTGGCCGGATGCACAAACCGTGCAAGGTCATGAAGAAGAAAAAAAAAAAAAAAAAAAGAGCTGATATCCAGTGTGACCATTTGTGGCAGATTTCTGCCATTTTGCAGATTTTAACCTTAAATTTGTGGTGGCAGATCATGCTGACGATTATAAAATTGGCAGATTTGGCAGATTAACGGAAATTAACATAACCTTATTATAATCTTAGCCGAGTTAATTTTTTAAAGGAATAACATTAGATTTTTTATGTAATTGGTTCCACATTGTTTTGTCGAATGGGCAACATCTGTTTGATAGACAGATCATACGGGGATTCCCCACTTATTCTGTTGTTAAACAAGTGCGTCATAGGATTATAAACTGTAATGAAACAATAATAGGGTTCATATTCTTATACCTTTTTGATTTAATTTTCAACTGTCTTTTGTTGAGTTTACCTCATTCTCTGTTGGTGTTTTCGTGATTAGTTCTGTGCTACTAATAATTAGTGATGAAGAGAAATATGAGCGTGGATATAGACCGGAGTGGGAGCAAGATCCTCAGCTTTCGTCCTGGTTGTCATCGGCAAAAGATAACCAGAATGTTGCCTTCTGCAAAGCTTGCAATTGTAAATTAATAACTCGTTTTATCTTTAAAAGAACATGTTTCTCTCAGAAACATAAAAAAACATCCTTGGGTACAGCGGCCAATCATCGGTAAGTAACTAATATAAAGTGTAAGTACGTAAGTAGGATGTATAAATGTTTTATTGAATTATTTAGAGATTTTTAAATTATCATATAATTAAACTTTTCAGGTTCAACAGTATTTTAAAGAAAGCTCCATTAGAAGAGGAAGTAAAAAGGCGGAACTAAACTTTTGCGCTTTGCTTGTGAACACATTTACCTTTTCGCTTAATGGCCATTTGAGCGAAATAATATCCAAAAGCTTCCATGATTCCGAAATTGCCAAACAATTTTCCTGCAAGAGGACTAAAGCTGCAGCGGTAACGTATAATGTTTTGAAGCCCATTTTGAAGAGAGATGCTCGCTGATTTAAAATCATGTGAAAACATAAGATCACGTAAACCAATGTTTTCCTTAATCATAGATGAGACCACAGATGTTACAATCACTTCAATGCTTGCAGTCGTAACTAAATACTACTCAGAAAGATCTTCAAGTAAAACAAAATTTTTAACATTGGTTGACTTGAAGGGTGCTGATGCGCAATCATTGTTCGATGCAGTTTCCGGGGCTTTAGCTAATGTTAACCTTAAATTGAAGATGCTATTGGTTTTGGGCTGATACACTATAATGTCATGTTTGGGGAACAAGGTGGCATGTTTCCAAAATAAGAAATGTAATCCAAATTGCATGTTTATAAAATGTGTTTTGTCATTCTCCTACGCCTTGTGTGTATCGCATGCTAGTAAAAACTATACCACGGGCTATTAATCAAATAGTACAGGAAGTTTACGGATACTTTTCACACACAGCAAAAGACAAAGAGAATTTGTCGAATACCAATATTTCGTTGGGACTGAAAAGCATAAAATATTAAGGCATTACGAAATTCGCTGGCTATCCTTGCACGCTTGCATCACAAGAATTTTAGAGCAGTGGACTGCCCTTATATATTTTCAGTCGCAGTTTTGGAAGACAGAAATATTTCATCAGAGTTCTTGTTCAACAGTTTGAATGACAAGATATATAAACTGTATTTTTATGCACTGGATTATATATTGCAAATTATCAACAAATTAAACACCATATTTCAAAGAGATTGCACAACAGTTCACACTGCATACAAAGACATTTCTGAAGTGTATATGTGCCTTTTGAGTTGTTATATGAATGGAGATTATTTGAGAACCACAGATCCACTTTCAATTGATCCCAAATCGACTGTGAACTTTTTGCCCTCAAAGATATTTTTTAGGTGTAAATGTATGTACTGAAATAGATCGCTTATCCGTGGTAGTGAGTTTGAAGCCTGGAATCCAATCATTTATGAAAAAAATGCAAACGTTTTTGATTGAACTAAGCATTCAATTAAAGTCACGGTTGCACTGAGCATTGTCTTCAAAGATTTACAGTTCTTGGATCCACAGCATGTGGTTTACAAAGATTTTGCGTCAGTATTGAACGTAGCAAAGAATTTTCCAAACATTGTATTTGAAAAAATATTCAAAAAGTTGATGACGAATTACGACAAATTAAATTTGATATCAGTGTAAAAGACTGTTAGAAGCAGGTGAAGTGCACAACTAGTACAATTTTGAGTGTAGATAAATTTTGGGGAGCCGTTGGCAACATCTTGGACCACGAATGGGCTCAAAAATATCAACATTACTAATTTCGCCAAAGCTTTATTATGTTTGCCCATGTCACGCTTCGTGCGAGAGGATATTCTCTCAGGTTAATTTAAATAAAACAAACTTAGGAATAGGTTCTCAAATCAACACATTTCTTCATTATTAACACAAAAGATGGGATTAAGGAGCACGATTGTGTTTCCTTTAAGCCAACTAAAAATATGATTAAGAAGATGAATTTGAAATCTATATATATTGAAAATGAAAATTGTTTAGACGCAAATGTTGATTGAAACGGTGTTTAATGATGTTAGAACCTTCGATAAAAATGATGTTCTTGATTGATTAAAGAAGTTTAATTATTTTTTCGTTTTCTTAAAGGCATATTTAGGCATATTTGCACCAAGTGTGGCAGATTTTGGCAGATTTTTGCCCAGTATGTGGCAGATTCGCTTTTCTGAGATGGTCACACTGCTGATATCGTATTTAGAATATTCATTGCTGTCTGGAATAGAGGTGTGTAGGTCCGGTGTATATTCGGAGTTACATCAGGATGTGTGTCCAGCTCTAGTGATGTACATCCAGTTCGTGTCGACGGACCCATATGGGTCCGGCGGAGTTGTGAACGCGGAATGAAATCCGAAGCCGCAGTTCTTGATTGTGGGTCCGGTTCTGCTTGTAGTTCAGTTAGTACACGGTGCCTCTGCCGGCCGGTTCGTCGAGATACAGTTCCAGCTCCGTGTGAGCTATATTACAACGACATAAGTTCATCCTTTCGCTTTTCGCAGTCCATGTTCGTTTCTTTTAGAACCACGATGTTGTGCCTACTTTCAGAAATAAATGCACGGCGCCGCGGCCGGCCAACTGTGCTTATTACAACGACATAAGGTTCATACATCCGTAACAATAATACGCACAATACAAAGTGTATCAATTACTATTTTGTTATTCTATGTTTATATCTATTACATCTAATTTATTTTAATTCAATGTTAATTGATATTAATTATTCAAATAAATGATTTGAATATGAATTGAATTACAATTACACTATAATACAGATGAAAAAATATAGAAATTTAGATATCGTTATAATAGTATCATATACGGCGCACAGCATTACAATTATATTTAACTGTTATTCTTCTGGCGCCTCTTTAGTGATTAATTTAAATTTTTACATACCAATTATTACTAATACCACGATTCAAAAGAAAAATTAATACAACGAAGTGAGACTGGAACACAAGGTATACAATAACGATATTTAAACAAATAAAATAATACATAAATAAATTTTAATACAAAATAAAAAACATAACAATTATATATAAGTTATTGAGGAAAATTAAATGGGTGAAACTGAACGCATCTAATCATACTATATCTATCTGTCAAAAGTGTCAAATTGACGTCTGTATACAATGAAGTTCGATTTCCGCGCTCACCGCACGGCGGCACCTCCCCCGTTCTCTGCGCCTTCCCCTCCGGACTGTAAACGCGATGCGTGTCCGGATCCGCGTGTGCTTACACTTTATTACAAGGGTATAAGTTCGCATTAGTTTACCGCGTTTCATTCAGTACCACGGCGATGTAGCTCCTTTTCATTTGCGGATTTACATCTTTCGCTAGTGCGGGATACGTATCCTGTGATTCGTTTCATCCGGACCTACCCACCTCTAGTCTGGAATGCAGTTTAACAGTTAATCGATATGGATGTTCATAAATACCCCACTCCGAATTTACCTACCACACAACATATGTTGGAAGATTTGTCTACACCAGTAATAGTTGATTTTACATATCCTATAAAACTATCAACCGATGATGATATACTTCAAAACGCCTACGTGTGTAACCAGAATATCAAGCAGATGAAACGTGATTCAGACAAAATGATTGAATTAAATATTAAATTGGAAGAACTCAATCACAAATTATTAAATAATATAGATAATATGAAGGCTCATGCGTAAACAAAAGCATGAATTATATAATACATTCACAATTCAAATTAATTAATATTTGACAAACTAATTTAGTTAATTAATGAACTTATTTTCTCAACATTAGTAATAAGCTCAATCTCAATATTGATAGTAATAAGTAAAATATGTTATGTTGTATAACAAAAACCCTAATAAAGAAATAAAATATATACATGTGTGTGTGTGCACACTTGTCTACCTCTCACACTTAATTTCCTTTTTTTAAGCCTTTTGGAAGAAATTTCAGTATAAAATAAGCAGTGCCTTTGTAATTTTTTTCTGTGAATCTGTTTCTATTGTATTACTGTGTGCATAAATAAATAAATAAAATTAAAACATATTTTTATTATTATTGTTAACCAAACCCAAGGGTGGTAGATTAGGTACCAAGTTCTCTTGGTGATAATGATGTCATCTCGACCAATTCCAGCCATGGCTTTGGATTGTCTTCAACTCTGGTTTGCAGTTGATGCGCTCACATTGAGCTGATGTAGCCAATTTTTTTTATATTATAATAGCTGATAATCACAGGTAAGTCGGTTTAAAGATCATAGTGTGTGGCATGCAGCTCAAGGAGCCAATTTTGCAATTTTGTTTCAGGATGAGGGCACAGTAACTAGTGAAATGAACAAGTATAATAGACCTGTCATCTCAGGTGAGGGATGCAGGGCTGGTTTATTGAAAAACAAAAAGTCAAAGCACACACTTCATTTATTTTATTATACTTCCAAATTTCACTAAGTCATCTTCTGTAACTAAACCTAATTGACACAAACACACTAGTGCTGCACCTTGTTCAGCAAACTTTTTGTTTTTTTCCCAAAATGTTGATGTATATTTTTTCTCATTAAATGTTACTATTGTACTAAATAACTTCTCAACTTGCCTAGTTTCATAAACTGGTAGTTTATGGCCATTCTTGCCTGCCCATGCATGAAGCTGAGCTTTTGGCAAATTCAAGTCATTGAAATTTGCTCTAATAAAGCTTACCTGCAACAGTATTTCTTATTATTTTTATGAATTAAAAAACAAATTATTATTGATATCAACAAACAGTACATCTTAAATAAATGTTTAATTTTTCTTAATCTATGTATTATTCAGGCATATTTGTACCTGATGAATCATTCCCACCTTATTTCCGGTATTGATGTGTAACATATACAATATTGGTATCATATTAGTGTGATTATTATATTTTTACCAATACTTAATATGATAAAAATTGTAAATATAATTTGCTTTATAAAATTATTTTGATTACAAATGAATCTGTATTCAACACATTTTTTTTTTGAAAAGAGTAACTACTGAGTTTCTAGCTAGTTTCTTCTTAGTGGAAAACTACCTCCCGAACCAGTGGTAGCTTCATTTGACATTCATAAGTGTTTAATAAGGACCTAAACTGAATAAACACTTTTCATTTTCATTTCTTTACTTACCCTCATCTGTATGACGTCATCAAGCTCTAATTCTGCATGTTTGCTTTTTTTCAGTGGTGGTTCTAGACTGCTAGGAGTAACCTGCCATCTCCCTTGAATACCCAATTTTTGATAATGTGACTGTTGTTTTTTACAGTAATCTTGTAAATCCCATATGGCACTAATAAAGAAGTTATATTTTTTTTACACACTAATAATAAGTTCTGAACATTGTGCTTAAATTCAGTTATAGAAATCTTGGTCAGGGAACCACCAGCTCCTAAAACAGTATTACTGTAATGAGTATTTTTGTACGAGAAAAGTAGTAATTAGAAGCAATATTATTGTAATACTGTTTTAAGAGATGGCAGTAAGCCCCAGGTTTTTCAAACCCCATAGATCATACCTACTGAAAAAAATTACAGAATATTTTCACTTTTGTTTCAACATAGCAGAGGTACCTTTATGAATAAATCTGATTGTCTGAAAAAAAAGGATAATGTACTTAAAAGGTTAGTCCCAATCTCCTGTAATTATTCATGTCAGAAGCTTTGTGCCCCATTTGGGACCAGTTAATTTTCCACATTTAAAAATTTCTTTAACTACATTACATAAAGTCAACAAAAAATGTTACATGTTATACATACAATTTGAATTATTAGATTTTTATTCAAAACTTTATTATTTGTGGTTTTTACATATTTCTTAATAGTTTTCATTTTATGTTAACCATGTAATTAATCTTCTACCATGTTCTATTACTGCTCAAAGGACTCCCCAAGAAACACCAACCCATCCAATCATTTGCAATATTAAACATTCTATAAGTAGTAAGTAAGTCCATCACACCACTAGGTGACCCACAATATGCTTGCCTAAGCAAGGGCTTTATTTCAATGGTGGATGGAACTGCGATTCATCCACCATCAGAGACTGTAATCCTGTTTGATAACAGGAATTGAGATTAAGTATTTACATGATTGTAAAAACTCACCAAATTTGTTCCAATGTTTGACATTCCAAAAATTGTCTGCCTCTTGGTGTTTCTTGTAAATCTCTTAAAATATTTTGTACACAATATTTGGTATTAGATGGTGAATTATCATAATCTACTGCTAATTTAAGATAGTCATTAATAACAGTGTCCATTGGTAGGAGACCCTCTTTTCTAAAAATTGAACAGTTCCATTCAGCCGCCCTCGCAATCATTATGCTCGTACAACCTGTCATTTCTTTAAATTTTAAAATGTCACTGTGTTTTTCTATTTCTTTGGAGCCACCACTGGAAGTTAAATAGATGTAAATGTATAAATAAATACAATTATGAAAAAAGGTATTTCAGCTCAATAATGTATTTCTACTACTTACTTTGCAATTACAGGAATAGGTACCCTTTCAGCAACATACTTTATAATGTCAGTATGGACAGCATGTTGAGGTCTCTCATCTCGTGTTCTGCCATGAATACCAATTGCTTTTATACCTGAACTTATTAAAATATTCACTACTCTTAAAGATTCCTCAGGAGTATCAAATATTCTTATTTTACATGTAATGGGAATAGATATATTGCTCACAAGAGCAGTCAATATGCTACAGGCCTTTTCTGGCTGTTGTAGTAAAGCCACTCCCATTCCACCTTTTATTGAAAATTCTTTAGGACATCCCATATTAATATCTATACCGGCAACATCTTGTTCCCTGAAATATATTTATTAATATAGGTATATAGTGAAAGTATTGTATGAATTGAAATGTTAAACCAAAAATTTGTACACATACACTAATTTAGCAACTTTCAATGCCCTATTGACATCCGATGTTCCAAGTTGTAAAACAACCCGGCCCTTCTCTTCGGCACATGTTCGAAAAACAATAGTACCATCTGTTTGATCAACATAATCCACTGTCTTCAGGATATCTAAAGGAAAATGTTAAAATTTATGGTTTTAGAATTTAAGTACACTCGAATCAGATAATATTTTGAGAATTTGGATAGAAATTACTTCTGAAAAACTGCCTTCAGTCACTACTAATTTATAATTTTATTAAGTATTATTTATTACGGTCTGCATTTACCATTGTATCTTCGTTTTGATCTTAAAAATTTCCAATCTATCAATTCCTCTGTGTAAACTATATCCGCTCCGTAACGTAAGGCCAATAATCTCATAGGTAAGGTTCCAATTCGAACCATGGGTGCAAGAATTAATTTATTATCATAAGTCAACATTGCAATAAATTTAGATTACAACTAGAAACTTCAAATAATAATAGTGTATTTTCATTTAGTTCCTAACCACTAAAAAGTAGAACACGTTTAAAATTCGCAAAACATTAACAAACAAAATATGTGTATATATATAACATGTATTTCACATAGACGAAAATACAACGGAATGTCTTATGTCACTAACTCACTCACTAATGTGATCAGTGTTGCCAGTGTGATTTCCCAAAAAAGAACAGGTTGTGGGGGGGGTTGTGAAAACCCCCTTTTTGTAAACGAATGTTCAAAAAAATCTTAATAACACTTTTAGAAGAAATTTATTTCCTTCCAAAAGTAGTCTGCTGGCGGTACTTCGAAGTTCTTCATTTTTATTCGTTACTATTTTCTCTACTTTAATGAATCAAAATAAAACAGAATCCGCTATTTGTGCAAATAATGGATTGCGCTTTGTTCATCAGAAATTCCAGAAATCAAAACCTAACTTCAGTTTTTTCTTTAACCCTTAACAACCCAGTAAGCTTTAGTAACGTAAATGACGAGAAGTGTCTAACGAACCCATTATTAAATATATGGTATTTTAACGAAAATCAAGGTATGTGTTACAGTATTTCTTCTTTCTTTAATTGACTTGAACTATCACCTTATAACTACAATTATTTATTGGAAAAAAGCAAAGAAGGTAAAAGACAGATATAACAAATACTTATTTTTTCCAAGTCTTCTGTGCACACATTGAGTATGTACTTGTCACAACATTGTATAAACTTTATTTTTACTACAAGTTCAGATGACTAAAAAGATGATTCATCAGATCCGACCACATTATGTATAGTTACTAGATGTTAAATTGTTAAGTCTTTCTTACCTAGTATCCTTGTGTGAAGACTACTAAATCCTTTCTAAATAGCAACATTAAAAAAAGCTCTCGAAAGTCTCAACAGAGCTCGCTGTGCTTTTTTTCTTCCGTCTATACTAATATTATAAAGCTGAAAAGTTTGTTTGTATGTTTGATTGAACGCGCTAATCTCAAGAACTATTGGTTCGAATTGAAAAATTCTTTCAGTGTTAGATAGCTTATATATCGATAAGCTGCTATATATATGTATATATAGCAGCAATGAAGATTTTTAAATTTTTCTTACTTGGAGCTTCCGCTGCGTACGCTGCGTAAACGGTTAAAGTTTCGCAAAAGTCATGTATGTGAGTATTGTTTCCCTTTTAAAAGTGTACAAGAAAGTCCACAGACAACCTTAAAAGATAGACAGCATATGTCTATCTTTTAAGGTTAGCTCCCTATAACATATTTATTGCTAAAAAATTTTTCAAAAAATTCATCATTTGCGAACGTGTTTCCATAATTATGATAGTAATCCTTATTCAAATAAATACTTTTTTAATCACAATTATATATTTTTTTAAATTGCCCTTTATATTCAACTTAATTAATATCATGAGATATCGCAGTTTTATCTCAACTATGCAAACGAAGTAGCGGGTTAAAGAGAGCGTTAGGTCAAAGTAACTTTTCCATTCGGACGAAGTCGCACAAAAAAGCTTGCAAATTATATGGTTATCCGAAAAACACAACACTTTTTTTTTATTCAAAACAAATTTTAATGTCCGGTGAAAAGTGAAGTCCAAGTGAGACTATTAGAAACAGAAACAGGTATAAAAGGTTAGGGTTTGGAGGAAATCCCGGGACTATAGAAGACCCGTCTCAAGACTTAACATTAATGGCAGGAGTGTGAAGAGTCCAACGAACAGAAAATATATAGTGGTGGGAGCTTAACATCAAGTTCACTATTTATGTGGCTCTACTTTAAACTTCGACTAAATTAAATAGGGACTTATTTTGTTAAATAAAAATGAAATTTTATAAAATAAAAACTGCCTCCGTGGTCTAGTGGGTACACGTTTGGCTAAGATCAAAGAGTAATCCAGAGATCGTGTGTTTAGATTCCACGGAGACATGACACTTTGTATGGTTTTATCTAGTTTGGTTTGCAAATTGCAGATTGAATCACCCGAATTTATATTTCATTCCATCAGTAGCAAATTCCATAGAATTATGACTAAAGCATAGAATCTGGGCTAAAAAAAGCGATTAAAAACGTATACCTGATGCTCTCACTCCTTACACGATTTTGGGTAGGCGAAAATGAGACCGCAAACTGAACATACTTCTCATAATTAGCAGGTCGTCACATCTGTCAGTGGACTCAATACAATGTTATGTCATTGGACTTATTTAGCATACGACTAAATTCAAAATCACATTTTGACGTGCATTCTTAAAGATTGTTAAAAACAGTTTGACACCTCGCTCACATGGCCGGATTATAGTACTGTCAGTGGTTTGGCGGCTCCTGATTATAAGAAAATTATTTTCTGTTTAATTTGCGCTTAGATAGTGATTTATCTTTATGTGTGCTCGTTCCTTATGAAGTGTTTTAGGTCATAAAATCATGTCTTGTGTAATTGACGGCTGTTATTCACATTCGGGAAGGAAAAAAAGTAGTGGTGAAAAGATTCACTTTCATTCGTGAGTTTTTGATTAATTTTATATCAAATAAATCAGGAAATGTGTGTAAACTATAATATAAATGTTTCTAACTTATAGTTGTACTTTTCAAATAAAAGCCAAAACAGTATTTGTCTACTTTTTCTCAAAAAATCCTAATTAAATTTTCTAGGTAAACATGTCAACTAGTGATGTGGCTTCTACATATCGGTATTTTAGTTAGGCTTTTCGGCGAAGCAACATCAGCAGATATATTAAGGTTTATTATAATATTACAGTTTCCCAAAGTATGAAAAGATGAAACAAGAGTGGATAAGACGATTCGAGAGACCTGAATGGAACTGGAAGACCACAGCAGGATCTGTTCTAAGCACTTCTGCCCCGATACTTACTTGCACAATGAATTTTCTTCTAAAAGGAGATTGAAATTTGATGCTGTACCTTCATTCAATTTGCCCGAAGCTGATTCAATTCGGTATTCTCCACCATCCGCAATAAAATACCAAACCTTATTTTTATAAAAGCGCACCTTATGTTATATGTCGTTTTATTGATCACTGTTGTTCATTTGCAATATTGTATTTTAAAATAAACCGAAACCAATAAATATTAGGTCAATTTACAAAAGTGAGCAATGACGTCACATATCAATAATCTCATACGAAATATATGGAAACGTTCCTTTTACGTCATAAACTGTGAACCACTTTCTTTCTCATATTAATGTGTGTGTGTGTTGTCTGTGTTTTCACGTCTAATATTCCTCAGTGTCTAAAGACTAAAGTTTTTGACCAGTGCGTATTACCGTGTATAATAAGATCCATCAAATAGTGGAGATATACAGTTATCTTTGAGGTGTGTAATGTGATGATGCTAGGTCACTTTACTAGCTACAGTGCCCTCATCTTATTTAACAGGACGATATCTAGCACTGCGTTAATACCTACCTAGATGACTCAGTATCGAGTCTCCACCTAGTAAATCTGATTTTATCCTTAAGAGAAACCCCGAGCATAGCCCCCTTTATTGACCGTTGAGTGACATATTACTAGGGAACCAGTTTCGTAGTCCGTGTCAATGTCTCACCTGTGTATGTTAGTACGTGTAGGACGCATTGCTCAGACTTTGTTTTTAAGCAATTACGGAATCGTCGACGTGAAGACTGACGTAACTTGTCAAATGCGCCCAGCCCAACTGATTCCTCTTAGTTTCCCTCACAAGATTTTATGGCCAGTTGTAGTTTAGTCTAAGGAAACATATTCTTGCACAACCTCGAGAAGGACGCCATCGAAGCTTACATAATAGTAATCCCGTGTGAATTTAACCCTCGACCTCCATATCGAAAACCAAATATTTCGTAGTACGCTAGAGCACATTATCGGTATTTTCAGATACAATAACTATATAAAAAATAATAATTCATTCCCATCACTTGCAAATTCATCAATCAAATCAAGTTGTGACAACGTACCAGGTAATGAAACGACTCGTAACACATGTCTTTCTTACACACTATTAAATACCTTAAGGAAAAAAGGAATGAAGATATGCAGTGCAGTTGTTATTTTAGTCGTCCTTCCATGCTTTATGGTTCCTAGGCAAATTCACAAGTTGTGACAACGTGTGAGGTAACGAAACGACACGTAACACGTGTCTCTTTTTCACCCACTATGAAATACCTTAAGGAAAAAAGGGATGAAGATATGCAGTGCAATTGTTATTTTAGTCCGGCTTCCATGCTTTAGTTATTGTTCGGAGGTCAAATGAGACCAATGTCCAGTGCTGCCAGCTGGGCCCTGTCAAAAGTTACCTTAACTAGAAAAAAAGTTACATTTTTGTGTAAAAAGTAACCTTCCAATTTTTTTTCTAAATTGGTAATAAAAGTAAAACGTAGTATATACTCTTTATATAATAGTTATTTACTCTTTGATGAAAAAATATTGTATATAAGCTGTATTGACTTGTAGAAAAATCGATGATCAATGAGTAGGTAAAGTGCGGCAGCACAAGCAATACTTCCAGTAAAGGTCCGGTAGGAAATAATGATGTATTGCAACCAATTATCACAAAATACAAACATTAAACTTTCAGTTACAACAAATATGATATTCTTTTATCAGACGAACAAACGAACAACGGAAGGACTGTTGAATAAGAATAATTTTTGACACACGGAACATCCTATTCTCCTATTCAACCTATCTCCCCCATTTTGCGCCAGATATCCCGGTCCTCCGCTTTCCTCATCCAGCCTTCGCCAGCGACCTTTCGCAAGTCGTCGGTCCTTCGGGCCGAAGGGCGTCCTACGCTCCGCTTGCCGAGACGCGATCTCCACTCCAGAACTCGTCTGCCCACTGCCACTTCAACTTGCTGATCCGGCGGGCTATGTCGGTAACTTTAGTTCTCTTACGGATTAAATCATTACTGATCTTATCCCTAAGAGAGACTCCGAGCATAGCTCGCTCCATTGCGCGTTGAGTGACTTTGAACTTGTGAACCAATCTGACTGCGGCAGTGTCCATGTCTCAGCTGCGTCTGTAAGTACGGGTAGGAAGCATTGCTCAAAAACTTTTGTCTTTAAGCATTGCGGAATCGTCGACGTGAAGACCTGACGTAACTTGCCGAATGACGCCCAGCTCAACTGAATCCTCCTACTAGCTTCCCTCTCGAAATTGTGCCGGCCAAGTGGATCGTTTGGCCCAAGTAAACGTATTCTTGCTCAACTTCGAGAAGGATGCCATTAACGCATATCGGTTGTGGCATGACATGGTCATTGAACATGACTTTCGTCTTGTCCAAATTCATGCCAAGCCCAACTCGTCGGGAGGATTCATGTAGGCTATTCAACATCTCAGCAAGCTCTTCCGATGACTCTGCTGCGATGACGATATCGTCAGCAAAACGAAGATGAGAAATATACTCTCCATTGACGTTGACGCCTCGTTCAGACCAGTCCAGGGTCTTGAAGACATCCTCCAATGCGTTTGTAAACAGTTTCGGGGATATAACATTCCCCTGTCTCACACCACGACGCAATTGGATGGGTCTTGTCCGCTGGTCTTGGATCTAAACGGTCATCAGGGAGCGTAATTGAAAGAAAATTACAACATTATCCATATTTTATAAATTTTAATTTTGAAACTAATCTTTATCTGATGTTACGAAACGTCGAAATGGTGTAATAATTACCTAATAAATTCCGTCTTATTGTAAACTTTAAGAATTATTCTTTTTTTTAAAAGTATTAGGTTCCGCAGCATAAAACTTCACATAATTACATGTTATAACAAGATATATATTACCAAAAAAAGAAGCTCCTAGCCACCCGCAATATATTGTACTAAAGACGAGCCCGAACAAGAACAACTATTTGAGCGAGTGAACAATATATAAGTTGTGTGAGTGTGAAAGAGTACAACGTGTTCTTCCAGTAGAAGGCTCTGGTCATGCTCTGGTCTGAGGTTTTAGTTCTACTGATCCAAGTGTTTCGTTTCACATTGCTTTTATATAAAAAAATCAAACCTACAAATTCTTAAAAATCACCTATAAGTTTCCTTTTGATCCGTGTAACCTAAAAGTAACCATTGCTGTTCCAAAATCACCAAAAAGGTTACAAAAGTAACCTTCTGGCAACGTTGCCAAGGTCTGAGGTCTGAGACTTCTTGGCGGGAAAGTGAAGTGTCATCTTGTCGGTTTTGTTTATTTACTCAAATTTGTGTTTAATCAAATGTTAATGTGTACTAATAGTGGATTATTAACCATTCGGTGTTAACCAACAAGTGCAAGTGTTGGTTAGGTTAAAACAGTATTATTTAATTTGTGGTATAACGGTCACTTGAAGTTATATTAAGAAGTCCGCGTAAATTTTCAGTGAAGTTTCACATCTTTACTGAAACTAATAGGGCAATCACATCATATCATCTATCATCACATCATCATGTTCATCACTTTTAGTTTATTTTAGTAATGAGGAAGCAGCATTGTGTATAACCTTAGCCTGTTCCAAATGGAACGAATAAAAAAAAGGTCAATGTCAATTTATAATTTCAAAAATTTCAACAAATAATCAGAATTCAATAATATTAATACACACAAAAGACTGAATTACTATCGAAAGTTGGCAATATCGTGGGAAACATAGTAGTAGTTACAATACTAGCAAGAAGTAAATATAACGTATTTAAAAGTTACTATGAAGCCTACTGTTGCAGCAGATGAGATGTTTCCGGAGGGTGTGGGTCCATACATGGATTTAGAAGAAGTACGTAAAATTTATAATATCTTAAGCCTATATTTATAAATAAAATCCATGAATGTAGAAAAATAAGGATGAAGTCTCGCTGATAACAAATGTGTTAAAATTTGGTCAGTTTTCTCCCAAGTAACATATAAGCTAGATAAAAGTACACATTTAGTACATTTTACAGTTCAAAGGTGAATATAGTTTGTATAAGAGCTTTGTGAATAGCTAAATGCTGAATTAGATTGAGTTTGGTCCATAAAATCTTCCCAAGTAACACATAAGCCAGATAAAAGTACACATTTAGTACATTTTACAGTTCAAATGTGAATATAGTTTGATTAAAAGCTTTGGGAATAGCCAAATGCTGAATAAGTTTGATTTCGGTCCTTAAAATTCTTAACGCTTAATAAATTCTGTATTTCTGTCCTCTATCTGAATAATCATAATCTGTAAAGCTATTCTAAAGCATTATTAACGAATAGTATTATATAAATTTTGACTCGAAATGAGAACATTGTAAACCCCATTTTTTGAAAAGAGTAACTACACGAGTTTCTTGCCGGTATCTTCTCGGTAGATAACAACCTCCCGAACCGGTGGTAGATTCATTAAAAATAACTTCTTGACGATTCAAAAGTGTCATGTATTGATTTATTTGAATAAAACATTTTTGAGTTTGAGTTTGAGTTTGAGTTTTGAGTTTATTACAAGTACAGTACTAAGCTTGAAGCGTTTGAAACAGCTTATTGCTGAATAAAGTTTTAGTATACAGCTGGACATTGAATATTTGTCTACATTTTATCTCTAAACAAGATAAGATTCTACGTTTACCTAATTATTCAGCTGCTGAATAAACAATATTTTTTAAGTTTTTATTCAGCATTTTTCGGTATAATAGCGATTTCAAACAAACTTATTCAAATAAAACCTCTAAAATTGTCTTGGGTAAATATAATTGTTTTTCATCAGAATAATAATAAAGAATGTTGGCTTATTTATAACTGATTTTATTTAACTTTATTTTCATATAATTTCCTATAAAAATATGTACACTATTTTCTAATATGTGACCTATTATATATTCGTTATTCAGAAGAAAATATTCAAACTACTCTTTTTCAAGCTAAAGCTTAGTAGCAATACATGTGTGGACTTTTATTCGGCATAATAAAACAAAACAATCGATCACCATTGAAATGCTTTTAACCTTAGACTTACAAGGAATTTACTAGATTACCAAAATGCTCTATCTTACAACGACAACATTTTCAACATGACGCGGCGCATAAAAAAAGATGAAAGAAAAACATACTATTCACGATAAATTTACTTGCGCACTAAGATTTAACAAATAGGTGACCCAGTATAACTTGTAAATCCACCTTTACTTAAATATCGATTTTATGTTCATCGCCATATCATGTCATAATCACATGAAAATATTGAATCCTATAGAAAAAAAATATTTTCACAATTTGTGTGATTACTGCTTGAATAAATGTACCAAGTCGACGAAGCTGTATAACATAAGTGTTAGAGCTTAATAACAGCAATTTGACCTGTTATTCCAAAGTTATGAAGCTAATCGAAATGTTACTAAGCTCTTACTCAGATACTACTCAGCAACTACTCAGGTGTTATTCAGCAAAATTGGGGCCCTTTTTGCTTGAATAACGTCTGAGTTCCGTCTACTCAGACGTTATTCAGCCTAGTATTCAGCTTAAGCTCTTGAAAATTGCTCTTATTCAATCTTTATTCAGCTTGTTTGTGTTACTTGGGTTGATACCGCTGACAGCTGTCACTAAAACCTAAGGTATAACCAGGTATAACTTTGAATGTGCGTCCTAACAATGCTACATTTTAAAACATGAAGATAATTGAGATTTCTAAAAAAATAGTTAAATAGTGATCAAAGAATACGTTTGAATACTGATAAGAACATAAAGTCGAAAGAAAACTACCAAAAAACCTACGAAAACAGTAAATTCATTTGTTATGATAAAATTTAAACAGAGTTCAAAGTTTGTAGCAAAAATATTTTAATATTTAAATTTAATTTTACTTTGTTATTTTGGCAATATTTTTTGATTAAGAAAGTTATCTCACTTATGTAAAAATAATAGTGATGGAGAATGCAACTTAAAGTATGTAGTAAATTATTAATGATCACAGATAAGATATTATATATAATACCAAGTACATTTTCAAATCAATTAATTACTTGGTTTTTGGATAATCATGTTTCTACTTTCCGTCACTAAGCAAATCTTTATGATAGCTGTCAGCGATATCAAGCTAAGTTGAGGCAACTATAATAAATTATGTATTTCTGTCCCATATCTGAATAATCATAATCAGTGCAGCTATTATAAATACAGAACTAAGCTTGAAACATTTGAAACAAATTATTGCTGAATAAAGTATCACCATTTGAATAAAATTGTTACATAGTTTCAATATATAGCTTGACATTGAAAAATTATCTACATTATATTTTTAAACAAGAAAAGATTCTATGTTTAACTAATTATTCAGCTAATGAATAAACAATGTTTTTTATGTTTTTATTCAGTTTTTTGGATATACCAGAGATTTCAAACTAACTTCAAATAAAACTGCAAAAATTGTATTGTGTAAAATATAATTATTTTTCATCAGAATAATAAAGACTGTTGGTTCATTTATAACAGATTTCATTATGTTTTTTCCATATACTTAATATTTAATCCTATAAAAAATATGTACACTATTTTCTAGCATGTGACCTATGATATATTAGTTACTAGCTTTTGCCCGCGGCTTCGCTCGCGTTAAATTCAGGATAACATGGCTCCACTTTCCGAATGAAAACAGAATAATTTTAACACTGCAACACTGCTTCTTCCGCTTCTTTTTCGCTTCGCATACCAATTTTTTGCTTTTCAATTTAAAAACTGGGAAAAAACAAATATAAATAACCCCTTTTTAAAAGGCTTTAAGGGGCGGTTTGCTAAAACTTCAATATGCAAGATTTAAATAAATCAGAAGTTATTGGGGTAAATTTTGTGGAAAAAAATATATATATAAATATACATAGGATTAAATTAGAAATATATATATATATACATACATGTATGTGTATATATCACTATACTTTGGGATCTGGTATAATATCCGCTTCCCCTCTCTCTTAAGGCTTTTGGGGCCGATATCCGAAAAAAAAAATATGAAATATTTATTGTTTGTGACTTACAGCCCTCATACCAATTTTAAGCTTTCTACCTTAAAACCTGCTAAAATCGGATATGATACTTTCTCCGCTATTAAAAGGGTTTTAGGGTGGATTGTTTTTAAAAACAAATTATGCTTTATTTTTTCGTTTACCCAAACCATTGCATACCCAATTACAGCGTCGTACTACAAAAATTGCGGAATGTTCCATACAAACTTCCAACCCCCATTTTAAAAACTGCGAAAAGTCGGATATGATACTTCCCCTATTTGAAGGGTTTGGGGTGGATTTTTGAAAAAAAATATGCCATATTTTTTTCGTTGAGACAAATATTCCGCATACAAAATTTCAGCGTCGTACTACACAAATTGAGGAATGTTTCATACAACCTTCCAACCCCCATTTTAGGGAAGTGGGGGGTTAACACGGGACAAAAAGTAGCCTAAAACCTATTCTAGGTTAACTTCTATTAACATACCAAGTTTCAATTAAATCTGCCTTAAAAACTGCTTATGTCTGAAAAAACTTTTTACTATCCACTATCTCGATTATTCACGCGGCGCATAAAAAATTATGAAAGAAAAACATACTATTCACGATAAATTTACTTGCGCACTAAGATTTAACAAACAGGTGACCCAGTATAACTTGTAATTCCAAATTTAATTAGATATCGATTTTATGTTCACCATCCTATTATGTCATAATCACATGAAAATATTAAATACTATAGAATTTTTTTTTTATATCCTTTCCACAATTGGTATGAATACTGTTTGAATAAATGTATCAAGTCGACGAAGCTGTATCAGTATTACATAAGTGTAAGAGTTTAATAACAGCAATTTTACCTGTTACTCCAAAATTATTAAGCTACTCGAAATGTTACTAAACTCTTACTCAGGTGTTATTCAGCATTAACCATTCAAAATTGGGGCCCTTTTTGCTTGAATAACATCTGATTACTGTCTACTCAACTTAATTCAGCATATCTGTGATACTTGGGTGGGCTGTTAAATATTATGACATGGCTAGCATCTGTCAACTGAGCATAGAAAAATAAACATCTCAAGTAACACATAAGCCAGATAAAAGTACATTTTACAGTTCAAATGTGAGTTTGTGTATGCTTTGGTAATAGCCAAATGCTGAATAAGTTTGATTTTGGTCCTTAAAATTCTTAACGCTTAATACATTCTGCATTTCTGTCCTCTATCTGAATAATTATAATCTGTAAAGCTATTATAAATATAGTACTAAGCTTGAAGCGTTTGAAACAGCTTATTGCTGAATAAAATTTTATTATACAGCTGGACATTGAATAATTGTCTACATTTTATCTCTAAACAAGATAAGATTCTACGTTTAACGAATTATTCAGCTACAAAATAAACAATATTTTTTATTTTTTTATTCAGCTTTTTTCGGTATAATAGCGATTTCAAACAACTTATTCAAATAAAACCCCTCAAATTGTCTTGGGTTAAATATAATTGTTTTTCATCAGAATAATAAAAATAATGTTGGTTTATTTATAACTGATTTTATCAAACTTTATTTCCATATAATTTCCTATAAAAATATGTACACTATTTTCTAGTAAGTGACCTATATATATTCGTTATTCAGAAGAAAATATTTAAACTACTCTTTTTCAAGCTAAAGCTTAGTAGCAATACATGTGTGGACTTTTATTCGGCGACTTACAAGGAATTTACTAGATCACCAAAATGCTCTATCTTACAACGACAACATTTTCAACAAGATTCATTTGGTTATGGTGCATTAAAAAGAAGAGAGAAAGAAAGAAATACATTTATTTGACCACACAGTTACTGTTTTACATCTTTAAGACAATAACGTATAAAAGGTGTTAAACATGGTGAAAACAATAATCAAAAACAAAGAAAAAATATTAACACAGATGTAGTAAAATGGGCCCGGCCTCAGCATAAGCTGCCGTGATAAAGTGAGTCTTATCACGGGAGCGCTGGTTTTCTGACAAGGCCCAGGTGACGTCATTATTATATTTCTAATCCTTATAGTAGTTAGACACGTAAATTTACAAAAATTACGAAAAGAACGACTATATATAAAAAAAAAACATACAATATAAGGGAAATTCAAGGCTTTTCTACTATTTTTTTAAAAAAGGTTATTTATAAATGAATAATGATAAAACATACATAAAATTTTTCAGCAACATACATATATAACAGCAATAATATATAAAAATAATTATGCTTTAAATTAATGGTCACGTAAATAAATAATAAATACACTAATCGGCTCCATGATGCAGTTTCCTTTGACTCGCGGAATGTTACTGCTATCAGCTGTCAAAACTCCTAAACCGGTTATCTTAGCAGAAAGAAAAAAGATTCCAGAGCTACCCGACGTGAAGGATAGCTAATTAAGCATTCCTTAGTCACGCTTTGCCATGTCCACGATAACCCCACAAGTAAGCCCGGTCAATTCGCAAAATGGCAAGAGAATGGATTCGTTTCGGGACACGCAGCCCCATCGGTACGTCGCATAGGACGTCTCTGAAGAAACCAACCATTCACCCCACGCAAACATTCGAACAGTATCTTAATTTTACTTTCTTTCTGTAATAAAATGTATATTTTATTAAGTTGATTTTTGAATGAGCTAATTGTTTTTAGTTTACGAAAGGGTGGAGGCAGATCGTTCCAGCAACGTGAGGCTGCGTACCTAAAGGTACCACGAAAGGCTGCAGTCTGATGTTTTGGAGTGACCAAAACGTAGGTGCAGGCTCTCCTTATATGGCCTCTGCGATCTTGGGCCCATACGAGTTTTTCGTACAGATACTTAGGTTTGCCCGTGACTATTAGGCCAAACATTAAAGTTGCCAGATGTATTTTCCGACGCGCTTCCATTTTCAATAAGTCAGCAGTATCAAGGAAGGTGTGATATGTGAGCGAGGAGGTATTTGAAAACAAAAACGGGCACATGCATTTTGTACCCTTTGAATCAAGTTAGCAGTTCTGGCTAGGATACATGGCCCATATACAGTGTCACAGTAGTTGAGTTTCGACAATATGAGAGATTCACATAGTGTGATTCTAAGTTTTACACATAGGTATGGTCTGATTTTATATAGCAACTTCAAGATCATCATTTATTTCAGCCACTGCATCAGCACGGTTACAGGGATCAAATGATAGATACAGTTGTAGGTCATCTGCATAAATATGATGGCAAGGAGGTTGTCCACGACATCAGCAAGAGCTGTTGCCGTACCATACCCCCTGCGAAAGCCGGACTGGTGACTAGGTAGTATGTTGATATCTTCCAGGAATTTAGTGAGCTGATCGCAAACTACACGTTCAACAATCTTGGACATACATGGCACTAAGCTTATTGGTCTAAGATCCTTTAGTAATGTTGGCTGACTAACCTTAGGATGAGGTTTTACCTCCGCTACCTTCCAGCGGTCTGGGAATTTACCTTCCAGGAGGGATCTGTTAACTATTTCTGTTATGGTAGTCAAAGTTTGAGGCAATGTCAGCAGCAGCATATCCAATGAGACATCATCTGCACCCTGAGCATTAGACTTTAGGCTTCTGATTGCACTTGCGACTGCGAATTCACTAGCAGGATGCAGTGAAAAGATCGCTGGCCCGTGCCCATGTGTCAAAAAAGTTAACTGCGACAGTGACACAACATTTTTACTTGGAATATTTAGAAAATGAGTATTTATTAGATTCGGATTGTCCAAGTGAGGTGGAAGTTGTTCTACACTCTTGTTATTAGGTAGTATGTTTGATTTTTAATTAGTCCAGAGCTTCCTGCCATTGAAAAACTGGCTTCCCGTCTCTCTGGCGGGCGATGATTCTGCCGCCTTTGGACCATGAATATCGCCACTGTTGGGATCGGCACTCCTCGCGGACCCGATGAAAGAGCTGCCGGTTGTAACGAGTGAGACGCTCGTTTATGTAGACTCGGGGATAGGAATCCCCCGCCCAAGTTTAAAAGTTTTGGAGTCTATTTACAAAAACGGGTCCCCTCTAAAAACTACCAAAAGGGCGGGATGTTCCATCCCAACTTCCAACCCCCATTTTAGGGGAGTGGGGGGTGCAAACGGGAATAAAAGTAGTCTAAAACCTATTCTAGGTTACCTACTATCAACATACCAAGTTTCAATAAAATCCGTTCAGCCGTTTAGGCGTGAAAGCGTAACAAACAGACAGACAGACAGACAGAGATACTTTCACATTTATAATATTAGTATGGATAGTTAAATATAAGTAATTGAGTTATCGATTTTATAAAATATAAACAATTAATAATTAGTACATAAATAATGGGCATTGTTTAATAATTCTAATATTTTAATAAATAATTGACTTTAAGCAACGTAGGTACTGATAACCGTAACTCACGCTTGATCTTGCATTCGACCATATATGACTGTGCGCTGCGCACTCTTCGCGCTCTACCTCAAAAACGATTGATCATATGAAAACAAAAAATTAAGAAAATGTTATACTCTACAACTTTCATTATGGGTAAAAATATAATTTAAGCAATAGAAAGCGAGATTTTCGCGAAAAACCAATTTTTATGACCTTTGACCTTCAATATTTAAGACGTGGACACGATATCATTTGTTACTTTTGAGACAACATTTAAAACAACAAAACAAAGGTTTATACCAATTTACAGCTTATAATCTCTCATTCCGAGGTTGACCCCTTTTTTTACCTAAAATGACTGGGCTCTAAAGTATTGTAGCATCATTTGTATTTGTTTCAGGCAGGCGGTCCTTCAAATCTTCTCATGGATTTAGCAGCAAATGAAAAAGCTGTTCATGCCGATTTCTTCAATGGTTATTAAAACACAGTATTTAATTAGCTTTATATTTTTTAAATTAACCATAAAAAACTATTGCATTTGGACATAATAGGTTTTTGTGAAGTCCGAAGAAAGGGGTAGGATACCACTATTGGCTCTGTGCACGATTACAGCACCAACTAGCGTCCACAACTTTGTGGGCTCTGTCACATTGACATTTAGGTCGTATATTTGTAAAAAATATCGAAATGAAAAAATAACTTGTTGTGATTTCACGATTTGGGTGGAAAAAGGTTTTGAAATCATTTTGGTAAGTCCGAAAAGTGTGTTTAATTTTGATTGTGTTAGGGTTTGTTTACTTCATTTATAGTTGTAGTTTTACAGTAAAACATAAATGGTTTCATTATATGTAAATATATTTAAATGTTACTGTATCGCTAGTAATAAATTAAATATAGATTTCATATCGAAATGAGTATTGTTTTGAAGACCGGGTTTGTGAGTGTAACTCACAATATCAAACTTGCATTTACTATTTTTGCCAGTATTCTTGAAGTTTACAACACAACAACTACTGTGACTCATTTTTGTTAGCGGACTAATGCGATTAATTAATGATATTAAAATGTTATTATGTAGAATCACTTTGCCATTGACAGATACATCTGATGACAGAGCTTACATTATTTCTACTTTTGACCACCATGAGCGCTGCGATAGATTATGGTACCCCCACCTAGTACTTCGCACCCAGCGAATACTGCAATCCAGCAGGTCTACACTATATGCCAATAGGTCGATTAAAAAGAAGTCCTTAATTTTTATAAAATGATGGTTACCTCGCAATATTAATGGCGATATGTATAGAAAAACAGAAATGATAAATATCTTTGAAACTACTTAATGTTTTTGCGTCACAAATTCAGGTTATCATTTTCGTCTCCGTCGCTTAAACTTGAGCGTATTTCGGAGGCCGTAGACCTCGAGGCAGCGGAGATAAATGTTTCCAGCCAGCTTGGATTCAAGTGTCCCAACATTCAGTTTTTAATCGATTTCTCCTAAACCCCTTTGTGTAACGCCATGAATTAAATGTCATTAGCGTCACAAATTCCGTTACTAAATTTTAGTAGAGGAATTATGTTCGAAATGCTCCCGTTGATGAGATTCATGAGGTGCCAGCCAGAAGTTTTATACGTAAAATTAAGCTGCCTAGACACAGATTTTTGCATTTTTCTACTAAACAACTGTACGTACCACCAAACTTTTAGCTCTATACTTGTGATAAATTTATGTGACGCCCGTTGATATGCAAAAAGTTATCAAAATGCTTATGCTGTGCGAGTCCGTTTAGTATAGACGTCGTAGCACGCCACATATTTGTTTATAATGTTTTTAGTAAAATTGTTTATACTTAGTTTTTTTCTCACATTATTTACTTGTGTATGCGATGTTTAGATTTCTTTCTTTCTTTCTTTAAAATCACTTCCATTCACCAGATTGAGAGAATAGCGAAAAGTGCTATTTAAGCTGTCTGGTCACGTTCTCGATCGATTATCTAAGGTTCTGTAGCGTCACAAATTCTGAAATAAGAGGGTGTTTGGCCGTCACATAAAATGTTCTATCGACCTACAAAAAAATATTCTAATTTGAAGATTTGTCCAGACAGCCTGAGCTACATGCTCGCGTAGTAAAAATAAATCGGGAATTACTTTTCGTAGTTAAACGAACAATTCGATTCCATATTTCTAGTGTTACGAATGACAATCTGTTCGTATTTTTTTGTAAGTGCATGATGCAAGTCTGAGTATTGCCATGCTTCCTATGAAGTCAGAGTGCCGCTTACAGTAGATATTAAATTACTTATACAAACCAGTTGTTTTTATATTTTAAGACACATATCTGGGGGCACGGCAGTGCCCCCGCCAAGTCGAGCGCGAAGCAAACACTGCCGTACCATCCTTTACAGGATCCATTTCGCCGCATTTTCAGGCCCCGATTTGAGAACCTTTGGATAATACCAGAGCGCTGAAATTTTTGTCATCTAGTAAGATATAATAACTTACATTAAATCCAAAATTTCAATTCTGTAGGTCATTTAGTTCCGACGTTAAGCGAAAGCAAAGTTTCGCATTTTCGACAGACACTCATTCACTCACTCACTCATGATCATCAAAATAGAACTAGTACTTCCCATTAACTCAGAAAGCTGAAATTCGGTACAGAGTTAGGGTTTAATGGCTACATAAAGGGAAAACTATGAAAACTTCGAAAATCGAAGATCTGGAGTACCTGGTGACCCTGCTTAGATAACAAAGGACCCAGCCAAACTATAAGAGATTGACATACCGCCTTTAAACAATATATATTTAACATGGTGGGCCGCTTCATCCGATGTCAAAAATCGGGGGGCACGGTAGTGCCCTTGCCAAGTCGAGCGCGCTAGACCATACAAACAGACATGTTGATGCACACAAATGTTTGTAGGTACTGCCCGGGGATCGAACCCGGTAGTAGCCGACGTTTCAACCATTACAACCCAATGGGTCGTCTAATATTCCTTTCAAGTTTCTACAAAAAGAAGTAAAATCCCACCAAAAACATTCTGTAAAAAATCTAGCCAAGTCTCGATGGAGCTGCTTGATTATCTCTAAAAAGTAATGAAATCAAGACAAAGACGTGCCAAGTATAAGGTTCCTTACTGCAATTAACAAATTATTATGGTTAATGTTGTGTGACTTGGCCGTTGAACATTCTTTATACGTTAGTGGCTTTATCAAGCCTACAATCGATGGGCTATTGAATCACCGTTTTCCAAGTGGCAAATTTGTACCGTCAATGGGTAGCGGTTCTGGCGACAGATTGGTGCAATGGTGTCATGAAGCACCTAGTTTTGTATCCTTGTGTACTCTTCAACGGCCAAGTCACACAACATTAACCATAATTATTAATTAATTGCAGTAAGGAACCTTAGACTTGGCACGTCTTTGTCTTGATTTCATTACTTTTTAGAGATAATCAAGCAGCTCCATCGAGACTTGGCTAGATTTTTTACAGAATGTTTTTGGTGGGATTTTATTTTACCAAAAAATTGGCTAAATCTTATTAAACATATATACACATATATTTCTCATGGATGTATAAAAAAGTGTGCTTAAAGCTATTTGAAATCGCAATTGAAACGAATTTTGTCAACGCTAAAAATTGTACTAAAAAGTCACACAAGTCAAAAAAGTAGTACTACTTTAGTTTCGGCGATATAGCTATAAGTTTGTGTTTAAGCTATAATCCTCACCTCTGGTGCACGCAAACGGTAAAGTCTATCGAATTGGTTTAGGTTCCAAAAAATAGTCATGAAATAGTCGCAATTAAGTAAATATTTTGTGGTTTTATGTACACAAACTGGCTAAATTCCGACACACTTTTGTTGCTCATGAGACTCCGTCCTTATTTTTTGAAACGTCTATGGATTTGAAATAAAAATTTACAAAACGGAACCTTTCAGGGTACAGAAACTATTTAATAAGTATTTTTTATGGATTTGGGATCAGTTTTACTAATTAAAGTGTTATACTAAAAGTGTAATTTTTTAATTTCAAATTCATGGACGTGTAAAAAATAAGACAGTGTCTCATGAGCATCAAAAGTATATCGGGATTCGGCCAGTTTTTGTATGTAAACCATAAAATAATAAAACATTTGGCGCGCGTCTATAGAGCCATAGATTATATGTTAGGAAAAAATATCCAATGAATTAAAATAATTTGTTTAAGACTGTTCCTCCACAAAATGTAGGTAAAATGATAACTTTTTATTTCATTTCAAATTAAATCAGCTGAAATTTATTTTCACTTGATACGACTATTTCACGACAATTTTTTGGCACAAACATGAAACCGAAAATCGTAGGCGTTTCGAAGATATTTGAAGTTTTCAAATGTTCAAGCCATAAGCCTCACCACGTTACCTTTAATATCTCGGTAACCTCTTAAATACTATTTCTCATTTCTGGCATGTCATTGCGACTATTTCTGGACTATTTTTTGGAATCTAAACCAATTCAAGACTTTACCGTTTGCGTGCACCAGAGGTGAGAATAATCCTTACCAATCTATAGATATATCTCCGAAACTAAAGTGGTACTATTTTTTGACTTGTGTGACTATTTAGTACTATTTCAGGACTATATTTACCATTGTCGAAATTAGTTTTAATTGCGATTTCAAATATGAGGATGACAGCTTGAAGCACACTAAAAAATTACGATGACAATTAATAAATATTTTGACATATTCATTTTAATGTTTCAAATATGTCTTAAGTTTTGTTTGCTATTCAAAAAGTGGCCGAATTTTGACACTTATGTTGTCAGCGAGACTATCTGTATTTTTAATACGTTCATGACCTGCATTAAGTTAATATTGAAATCTTGGTTCTTTTTCCAGATTTCGAAGATTTATTTGATGATGAAGATTTGAAGTAATTGGACCTGTGCTCAGAAGTTAATACCACAGTGATAAATTAAAATGTTAATAAAGTGTTCGTTCTTATGTATTCGTTTTTTCCTTAATTATGTTATTTCAAAAAGTTGAAAAAACTTGTTAAATTGTTTAGCGGCGTTAACCTAGATTTTCTCGGGTTTAGCTAATATTAACCAAGCTCTTTTGATAAATTCAGAATTTCTATTCGGCGTTTATCCGTATACTAATCATAGATTTAGAATTAGCGCGCTACGCTCATAGATATAGGATATACAAGATACACAAAGGCGGCTTAGAGGCATAACAAAAATATTGAAGTATATACGTGTTGGTGAATGTCTATGTGTAAGTTCCAAATAGTGTTGTCCTCGCTAAAAGTTCTCATTATCGATTATGATGTAAATCAACGGGCGATCTATTTTCGTACAGTAAACAAGAAAATCATGCATATTTTAATCCTGATGAATCTGAATCATGAGCAATCCTATATTTTTTTACAATACAACTTATAACGACGGTGACCGATGATAGGCCATGTGACGTATCTTCCACGTGGAATAGTTACTTTGAGCTAATAACTGTGATACCTCCTGAGTTCGGAGGAACTGAGTTATTAATTGAAATTAAATGCTGTGAAGGGCAATTTGTTTTAAATTAAAAACTCGTGATAAATAACATATTTATTTGCATAGGGATTTATATTATGTTTATGAAAACACCATCGCAAATAATGCATTATTTTAGATAATTTTAAAAAGTTATTGTGAGCTAACCTTTCAAGATAATATATATGCTGTCGCGGTCTTTTTTTAGAACTTTCAATGGAGAACAATACTCTCATAAATGACTTTTGCGAAACTTTAACCGTTTTCGCAGCGGAAAGCTCTACGTAGGAAAAATGTTGAATCATTCTTTCTTACTGCTCCTACTATTCTCTATTTCTTATTATTGTCTAAATATCCTATTTATAAAAAGATTCCTAATAAACTCAACATACAAGACATTTACCAATAAAAAAATGAGGAACATTTTTAGCGTAACGAAAAATCTACGTGTTATTTGATTAATAAAAAACCTCTCGATTGCTGCCTCAAACAATGAACAATGAAACTTTATTATAAGAAATTTGTTGAAATATTATGTATTTTTATTTGCTTTCTATTGTCATAATCAGCCTATAACGGCCCACTCCAGAGAACGGCTTAACGTGCCGTCCAAAATACGGAATCATCTTTCTTTTCGGATAATCAGGTGATTTAGCCTGCGATGGGTGACATTTCACCGCAGGTTTCAAACCCACGATCTTCGGGTCTCGCAGCCGAACGCTTTGTGTCGATTTAGACCACGAAGGCAGATAAAATGAAAGAAACTATAGGAAGAAATGACATCTTATATAAATATATTGCCCAAATATTCTTCCTTCTATGATCTTAAGGGCACCCATAACTTTGAAAACAGAAGTTTCAACTACAAAAGTAGTGTTTATAACTAGAATATTATATTATATCCCAATACTGATATATTAAATTGCTTTAAAATAAAAAGTTACTGGGCATTCATTTTTTACTATTCCATGTTAATATTTACAATAACATAAAGAAATATTACCAGTACCTACTTGGAATAAATTTCTGAACGTACTTATGCGCTGCCGGAGACCGACGCGGGTTCATTTAACAATTTCTAATCGGCTAATTTTAGTGTCGCCATCAGTTTGTCCTAAGACAACTGGTCGAAATTCCAATGCTCGAAAGTACCTATATCAACCTCTTTTTTGACAGTCAATTGATAATTTTCATGATGAACTTATTCATTACAATTCATTATCATTACTCACTGCATAAAAAACCAAACGATATGCAAGTCTACACTATATCGGCCTAGGTCGATTAATAAGAAGTCCTTTATTTTAGTTAAATGATGGTCACCTCACAATATTAATGGCGTTTTGTATAGAGAAATTTGAACGATCAATATCTTTGAAACTACTCAGTGTCTGTGTCACAAATTCATGTTATCATTTTCGCCTCCGTCACTAAAATTCGAGAGTATTTCGGAGGACGTAGATCGCCAGACAGCGGAGATACATGTGTCCAGCCAGCTTGAATTTGGAGTTTCCGCACATTCAGTTTTTGATCGATTTCTCGTAAACCATTATATGTAACACCGTGAATCAAGCGTTATTAGCGTCACAAATTCCGTCACTAAATCTTAGTAAAGGAGTCATATTCGAAAACGCTCCCGTTATTGAGATTCATGAGGTGCCACCCAGAAGTTTTATACGTAAAATGAAGCTGGACACAGATTTTTGCATTTTTCTACCAAACCGCTGTACGTACCACCAAACTTTGAGCTCCATGCTTGTCACAAATTTATGTGACGCACGTTGATATGCAAAAAGTTATCAAAATCACTTCCGTTCACGAGATTGAGAGACTGGCGAAAAGCGCGATTTCAAGCTGTCTGGACACGTTCTCGATCGATTATCTAAGGTTCTGTAGCGTCACAAATTCTGAAATAAGGGTGTTTCGCCGTCAAGTAAAATGCTCTACCGACCTACAAAAATTCATCCTGATTTGAATATTTGTCCAGACAGCCTGAGCTACATACTTTTTGACAACAATTGGTATTATGAACAATCCATATAACGCTTTGATGGAGCTAAACACTCACCGAAATCTATTACAACAACCCAATTCATAGATTTGGCAAACGACAATATGGCAGAGCTGTCAAATTTAGTTCCACAAATCGCCGCGGGACTTTTTTCCTGAAACAGACTTTATAATAATTTCACACCTAAGCATGTGACTTTAGATCAGTTTAGATAGTTCAATGACTTACCATATCTAGTAATAATATTTTTGTTTTTAAAAAATTCGATATAGATATATCGAGATCTCTCTTCAACCTATCGCAGTCCACGGCTGGACATAGGTCTCCCGCAGTCGTTGTCCAGGCCGGAGGGAGTCCTACGCTACGCTTGCCAAGACGCGGTCTCTACTCCAAAGGCCATCGATTCTGCGACATACGTAACCAGCCCACTGCTACTTAAACTTGCTGATCCGGCGGGCTATGTCGGTAACTTCAGTTCTCTTACGGATTAAATCATTTCTGATCTTATCCCTAAGAGAGACTCCAAGCATAGCTCGCTCCGTTGCGCGTTGAGCGACTTGTGAACTAGTGAACCAATCCCACAGTCAGTGTCCATGTCTCAGCTGCGTATGTTAGCACGGGTAGGACGCATTGCTCTGACTTTCCGTCTTTTAAGCATTGCGTTGACGTTAGGACATGACCTAGTTTACCGAATGCCGCCCAGCCCAACTGAATCCTCCTACTAACCTCAATATCGAAATTATGCCGGCCAAATTGGCCCAAGTAGACTCCTGCACAACTTCGAGAGGGACGCCGTCGACGCATATCGGTTGTGGTATGACACGATTATTGAATATGACTTTCGTCTTGTCCAAATTCATGCCAAGCCCAACTCGTCCGGAAGATTCATTCAGGCTGTTCAGCATCTCAGCAAGCTCTTCCGATGACTCTGCCGCGATGACGATATCGTCAGCAAAACGAAGATTAGGAATAAACTCTCTATTGTTGTTGACGCCTCGTTCAGACCTGTCCAGGGTCTTAAAGACATCCTCCAATGCGTTTGTGAACAGTTTAGGGGATATAACATCCCCCTGTCTCACACCACGACGCAATTGGATGGGTCTTGTCCGCTGGTCTTGGATCTGAACGGTCATAGTCGCTGGGTTGGAGAGACACTTGATCACCTCAATATATAGCGAGTCGATACCGCATCGCTGCAGAGCCGCCAAAACAGCCCAGGTTTCGATGGAGTCGAAGACTTTTTCGTAGTTTACAAATGTCATACACAGCGACTGGTTATACTTTTCGGTCTTCTGTATACGTTGCCGAACAGCATAGATGTGATCCACGGTGCTGTAGCATTTTCGAAACCCAGCCTGCTTCGGTGGTTGGAACTCTTCAAGTCTAATGAGGAGACGATTCGAAAGAACTCTAGAAAACAACTTATAGACGTGGCTCAGAATCGCTATTGGTCTATAATTCTTTAAGTTTGTCAGCTTTCTTGAAAAGCAAGACGACAACGCTTCTGGACCACGCCTCTAGTGTAGTTCCCTGGTTGATGACGGCATCAAAGAGCTCGACTAATGCCATAAGGATGGGCTGTCCGCCGGCTTTTAGGAGCTCCGTCGTAATACCGTCATCCCCCGGGGCCCTCCCATTCCTAAGTTGCTCCAGGGCTGCACTAATATCGCTAACGTCAACATCCGGGATACCCTGCTTATAATGGCACCTTAGTGGGGCACTTAGATCTTCGGTGTCCTCGGTCTGTGGGTGATGTTCGCTCGATGAATACAGTCGTCCATGGAATTGCTCAACCTCTTCCAGGACACAGGTCCTGGAAGAGGTCGCCCACAGGGGCGAGTCATGAGTAATTGTCTACTTGCTATTTTAAGCTTTTTACAATAACTGCTAAGGTGTTTGACGGACTCCTTGATAAACAGCTGGGTAAATATATACACCTTCATGATGCTCAATTCGGTTTTAGGGCCGGGTTATCTACAGAAAGCGCGATCTTTGCCCTTAAGGAGACGGTCAGGTATTACACCCAAAGAAAAACCCAGGTATACGGCTGTTTTCTAGATTTATCAAAGGCCTTTGATGTAGTCTCCTATCGATACTGTGGGACAAGCTGGATGCTACGGGGATGCCTAGGGAGCTTGTAAAGATCTTTAGGTATTGGTATGATAATCAAGATAATTATGTAAAATGGGCAGGGGAGAGATCAGAGGTGTACCGTCTGAATTGTGGAGTCAGGCAGGGGGCTTAACATCGCCCAAGCTTTTCTGTCTGTACATAAACGAGCTAATCGTCGGACTCAGTGGTATGCACGCAGGATGTTCTGTGGATGGTCAAATGATCAACAATATCAGTTACGCAGACGACATGGCGCTACTGAGTCCGTCAGTTGGCGCATTGTGTAATATGTTGCGCGTTTGTGAGCGGTATGTCACTCAACACGGTCTCAAGTCAATTGTAAAAAGAGCGAGGTTTGTGTTTAAAGCTCGGGGATCTACCTCTAATCATGTGCCAACGACTTAATGGCGTAACGTTGAACATAGTGTCCTCTTTTAAGTATTTGGGTCACGTGATCACCGATGATCTTAAGGATGATTGTGATATAGTCGTATAATTTTGTATTTACTAATATATTATATAAAATTTTGTAACTAACCAATGATCCATGTGTCTGATAAATAAATATTATTATTATTAAACCAGATGGCTCTTCCCAAGTGATTTTGGAAATCTTTGGGCCCCTGTTTTGCTCAATAAGGTCCGTAATGAACCTAGTATTGAAACAGCGAAGGTCCTGCGAACGAGTTTTCGTATCCGCTTGGAGAGCCCGATATTCTGGCTAAGCAACATCAGCAGATTAAGTTTGACGACTTGGCTCGTTTCATCGGCGAGAAATGCCTACGACTCTGCACACCGTCTTCACCACGTTGTCGGTTATCTCGTCCAGGTTGCCAGTGGTTTCCAGCGAGATATCGAAATAGATATAAGAAATTTGTTTCATATTGTACAATGCATATATATATAGGTATCAGTTATAGGTAATTAAAGAGACAGTGTCTTTAATAATAAATTAAGTATTTAAAAGGTAAGGTTAGCCCCTTAGTAGTTTTAGCCCAAGGCCCTACAAAGTCACGATTCGCCCTAGAATACATCTGGCAGTATTTCTTCGTGTGGTTGGCATTTAACATCAAGGATATTGAGGTGATTTTCCTAATATTGATCTTATTGAAGACAGAAGATTGCCAAGAAGATCTTAGGGAAGCAAGCTCCTATCACCGATTAGGGTCAACGTAACTGGTATTCGGTTCTTTTCGCTAGCTCCGAGTAAATGTAATAAAGTGTATAAAACAAAGTCGCTTTTTTGTCCTCATGTCCTTCTATCTGTTATGGATATCCCGCAATGATTTTTTTGTCATTTACTTTTTACAACAAATAAGGGCAAATGTTTGAAGCGATTTTAACCAATACAGCATCAATCCTTAATACAGCATTAATTAAATACCTTAAATACATTGTTGATTTAATAAAGATCTATATGGCCCTTTACAGCATATGATTTAAATGAATATTTTCGAAGAATTACAGATTTAAGTTGCGGTACATAGTTTGCGGCGGACCGGTCGACCGGGAGGCGGGAGATGCCTATTACAAAATATCACCATTGCACAGTGGCGAAGCATGGGTGATCGCTAGTCTTTTATATTCGGGCAAATTTATAAGGATTAGGTATCTGGGCATCACGGTTCATGCTCTATGAATTTTAATAATTCGAGCCTTGTTAATCATGGACAGCGATAAATACACGAAAATTAGAAAAGTCATTTTATAACAGATATATTATCGTTTTAAAACTGATAATTACATCATGTAATTTATGATTGAGATCAGGTAAAATAAATTGTTTGTAAATTAGAAATAATTATACCAAAGTGAAAGTTTATAAAAACAAATTATTATCTCATTCAATTTCATAAAATATTACAACGATAATTATGTGCAATAGCTTACTTACAAAAGAATGCTATTATAACCAACTATCTAAATATGCGGAACTATGATATATGACAACAAGTACAAAATAATATTTTTGGTTTTTTCACCAATGAAAACTTTAATTGTAATGCACATAAACATTCAATTTAATCAATTACAATTTGATTTGTACTAGCATCGTTGTAATTAACAATTGATATCATTATTACTATGAATGTTATTTACTTTAATAGTTGATATTTTGTTTGGTCATATCGCATAAGTGGAGCATATGTGTGTAAAGTAAACGCCTAAGTAATATACAACTGGAGGGATCGCTAGACGTCGACATCGCTGCTGTCATCACTGTACTCGTTGCCATCCCCTTCCTCCGCCTCTTCCTCCACTTCAACTTCGCCTTCCAATGTTTCTTTCAATATTGACTGCTTCGTCTATATCGCCGTCATCGAGTAATTGTGAAAGTTTTGTTATTACACCACGACCCATTTCTGAAACAAAATTTTAAAGCATTAAAATAGATTTAAAAGTGTTTTTATTTGCATGCGCGAGTAATATCTCAAGAAACTATCACCTAGTAGTTCTTTTACATATTTACAAAAATAAGTTTGATAGCACAAAGCATATGTACCTGGATTTAAATAGAATACCAAACTCTTTAAATTATGTGTATATAATTCATGTCAGAATAAATTATATTTGTACAGATTTTTCATTTGTATATTATAGACACTAAACATGAAAGACCACATTGGTCAAAGAGCAGAATGGTGAAATTGCAAAAAGGTAATCATTTTTTTTTACTAGAACTCCTTAAATATGCATAATACAAGTCTGCTACGTTCCCCTTTCACGGTTACGAAAACAATTTTATCGCTGCTTCTACTACTTTTTGAAAGCGACAAATAGCATATCAGTATTGGGCCGACTTCCAAAAATAAAATGATCTTAGATTTGATTTATAGAAGAAATGATTGTTTTAGCTGCTACTTTAAAAACTTGCCGAAATGCGTAAAAATAATTACCCCCTATTTTAAGGCATGTGGGGCGATATCCGAAAAAAAAACATTAAGCATGATTTTTGTTTGTGACAAACAGTCCGCATATAATTTTACATCGGATTTTTTCTTCTTAATTAACCGGGTCATTGCGTCCTGATCGGGACGCATCCTCAGACCCTGAAAATCGGGACGTCCCGCACTAATCGGGATACCTGGCAAGACTAGTGACAAGCCGTAATGGTCGTCCAAAAACCGCCGCGACGCAAGATATTCTCTGCGTCGAAGCCGTACCGTGCGACAGTTAATTCTCGAAGATCGTCATGACATAGCGTGAAATAGAGGTGTGCGTTACCCTAGCAGGAAGTATGTCCTAGAGTGATATGAGTGGTACCAATGTTTTGTGCTCAATTTACTATATATGTGCGCCAAATATTATATATGTGCATCCAGCCGTTTTGAATAAATCGAAAAAACAGTTCCTGCTAGGGTAACGTTTTTCTAGCAGGAAAATTTTTAACAAAACATCGGAGAGAAAAAATAATTAGTCCGTTAGAAAGCTTATGTTTGTGCATGAATGTGCGCCAAAAATTATATATGTGCGCCTTCAGGTTTTTGAAATATTCAACTTTTTAATCTTCCTGCTAGGGTAACGTTTTACAAAATCGCATATCTCGAAAACTATTGCATGTGCGTTTATGAAAAAAATTGCATAAATAGCTCTTACATGTGCCAATATGTGCCGGAATTTTGAACAAGAAAAAAACTTAGATTTTAAGTTATAGCGATTTTTTAAGAAATTAGAAAAAAAAATGTAGCCTCTTTATAAAAAGACCGATAAGCTCATAAAAAATGCATTTGATCCGTCTTGAGACGCAGATTATGTGCAGCAAGTTTCAATAGTGCACATTCATTAGTTGTTGAGTAATATGAGAAAAACTAAACAAAAAACCTATCATGAGTTTGACGTTCACATACAAGAAACTGGTTCAATCTAAGATGAGCGAGTGTAAACCATGATTATGTGCATATTGTCAACTAATATTGTGAAAATTTTCAGCTTAAAATGTTCCGTATTTAAAAAGATATAAACAAAAACAATATAATAAAATACCATCGATTATCCGACCACATTGGAATGACTACTAAAAAGCGACGGTTCAATATGTATCGATAGCCTTCTTAAATTTACACATCAACCTATTGACACGTCTTGTGCCTAAGTACAGTAAAATAAAAAAGTGATACTTATTAATTTTAGAAAACAATATTTCCATATTTTTTATAAATTTCATAAAAATGCATTGGGTAGTACAAATGGAAATAATAAAGAATGTATTGAAAAACAATATAAAAAACGAAATTTTAGTGTGAGAATGTGCTTTAAAGTTATTATGCTTAGTTAATTATGTTCGTTTTTTTTTTCTCACATAAACTCCACACGACTTGCACAATTATTTTAGTACTTCACTTCATTCTTTTTTTGTAGAGTTGAGGTATTATTGATCACCGTCACACAATAAAACTCTATAATAATTTGAAGATAAGCGTGACACCATGTTAAAGTAAAAGTAACCATCAATGGACTATGTATTAACTCTGGCCGCGCACCAGCTATGACATAATACGTATTGCTTGTAGCAAAAAGGACAGGTAACTGAGGTATTAATTAGAGGGAGACAGATATGTAAACAGTACTCCATCTTGAATAATGCAAAGGGCTTTTTACTACAATTGCACGTGTTGGCTTCTGAAAATTATAAAGTTATGTTCATACAGTTTTAATTGGGAACAACACGGTCGGTTGTATTTTGTTTTATATAAAAAAATACTATTTGGCAGAGTAAAAAAATATTAATCATATCAATCGTGTAAGTTTTGTAAGAAATTTGTGTAGAGGTCAGAGACCTATGTCCAGCAGTGGACTGCAATAGGTTGAAGAGAGACCCACGTCAATGTAACTGAGGCAAGGAAGTAGTTTGTTGTCAATAAAAGTAGGTTCTATAAAATCTATCTATAAAGTAGCTAAGTTGGCAACACTGTGCGATATGCCGGACAGTGCAATAGCGAGCTAGTCTATGTGACGTGCATAACAGTCATCACATCACACTCTGCAGATCGCATAATGAAATAAGAAATTGCAAATTATTCCTGAGACAAATATTATTTTAAATGACTAAATTACTCTGTGTTTTATTGTGATTACTATGCTCATTGACTGGAAAATGAATGTGATTTTAGGTAATACTGATTTGATAATACCAAAGTATATATTTGAAACTATTTCTGTGTACATTTTTAGGTAGGTATATTATATGTGATTCAGTGCCTTAATTAAATAAAATAAAATATATATAAATATTTTAATTCTCACATCCAAAGGTTATTATAAGAAATAACATGCATGCATTTCAATATTACGAGTATATTTAAGTGTTACTTTTTTGTTTCTATAAATTGGTTTTAATTAAAAATAATGTGATTTTAGTTATTTTTTTTTACTTCACTGGGTCTCCACAAACCTAAATAATTTCTGTACGAGATTTAATAGTTATAACATATTAAATATTTAAACTATAAAAATTAATTTTGTACGAAATTTAAACATAAGTTACAATAGTAATATTTGCATGAACCCAAATTTACCAAAAAACTTTCTAACGCGACTGTACGACGGCTACAGAGGTATTAAGCGTTCATTACCGAAGGCCATCGATACATATCGAACCGTCGCTTTTTAGTAGTCATTCCAATTTGGTCGGATAATCGACCGTATTTTATTTTATTTATATCTTTTTAAATACGGAACATTTTAAGCTGAAAATTTTCACAATTTTAGTTGACAATATGCACATAATCATGGTTTACACTCGCTCATCTTAGATTGAACCAGTTTCTTGTATGTGAACGTCAAACTCATGATAGGTTTTTTGTTTAGTTTTTCTCATATTACTCAACAACTAATGAATGTGCACTATTGAAACTTGCTGCACATAATCTGCGTCTCAAGACGGATCAAATGCATTTTTTATGAGCTTATCGGTCTTTTTATAAAGAGGCTACATTTTTTTTTCTAATTTCTTAAAAAATCGCTATAACTTAAAATCTAAGTTTTTTTTCTTGTTCAAAATTCCGGCACATATTGGCACATGTAAGAGCTATTTATGCAATTTTTTCATAAACGCACATGCAATAGTTTTCGAGATATGCGATTTTGTAAAACGTTACCCTAGCAGGAATTAAAAAGTTGAATATTTCAAAAACCTGAAGGCGCACATATATAATTTTTGGCGCACATTCATGCACAAACATAAGCTTTCTAACGGACTAATTATTTTTTCTCTCCGATGTTTTGTTAAAAATTTTCCTGCTAGAAAACGTTACCCTAGCAGGAACTGTTTTTTCGATTTATTCCAAAACGGCTGGATGCACATATATAATATTTGGCGCACATATATAGTAAATTGAGCACAAAACATTGGTACCACTCATATCACTCTAGGACATACTTTCCTGCTAGGGTAACGCACACGAAATAGAGGCATCCGTTGGAATTTCAGGACCACTGTCCAAAAATCTTACATCAAGAACTTGGCGTAAGAAAGTTTATCTCTCGTTGGATTTTAAGTTGGATTTGCTTAGCGACGACCAAAATCCGCTCGTGCAAATTGGTGTCGCAAAACTGCAGCGATTCAACCGAGGACAGTCAAACCATGTATATAATTGGTTAGTGGTGACACATCTTATCAAAAGCGTACGTGGGACGCAACGTTGTCCCTAGACAAATCATGGATATATGCTTACGATCCAGATTCTAAGCAGCAGTCAAATGTCTGGGTTTTCTAGGATAAGCCATAACCGACCAAAGACACGCACAGGAAGCACTTAAAAGCGGTTGCCTCGGTGGTCGAAACTTACCGTTTGCCAAGTCCGCACACCACCCACCAAACAAAGATGTACGCAATATGACGAAATATGTCGAAATTTAAGATTGCGCCTTACAGACCTGACTTGAGTCCTAACGATTTTTATACGTTCCTCAAAATTAAGCAGTCTTCGTGGTCTACGTTTCTACAAAATATTTATACAGCCTTTAGTTTTTTTTTCTTACATTTATTTTATGTGTATATCTCTCTCTATCTTCAACCTATTGCAGTCCACTGCTGGACATAGGTCTCCCCCATTTTGCGCCAGACATCCCGGTCCTCCGCTTTTCTCATCCAGCTTCCACCAGCGACCTTTCGCAAGTCGTCGGTCCATCGGGCCGGAGGGCGTCCTACGCTACGCTTAGGTGTATATACTATTAATTATTATTATTTGTATGGCTTATATTTTATTTATATATTTTAAATACATACTTAATATTGCCAGACACCTTTGAAATGTAAAATCAAGATCCATAGTCACTTGGACTCTGGCAGAATAACAGCGCTGCCGTGTCCGTCCACTTCTGTTTAATCCATACTATAATATTATAAATGTGAAAGTATCCCTGTCTGTCTGTTTGTTACGCTTTCACGCCTAAACGGCTAAACGGATTTTATTGAAACTTGGTATGTGATAGAAGGTAACCTAGAATAGGTTTTAAGCTACTTTTTGTCCCGTTTACACCCCCCCACTTCTCTAAAATGAGGGTTGGAAGTTGTATGGAACATTCCGCAATTTTTGTAGTACGACGCTGAAATTTGGTATGCGGACTATTTGTCAGAAACGAAAAAATATTGCATTTTTTTTCAAAAATCCACCCCTTCAATTAGGGGAGGAAGTATTATATCTGTTTTTTTTTGCAGTTTTAAGGTAGAAAGCAAAAAATTGGTATGAGGGCTGATGCATGACAATGCCCGATGTCACACTGCTCGGGCCACACGTGATTTCCTGAACGAAGATGGAATTCACACTATGCATTGGCCAGCGCTCAGCCCGATTTTAATCCATTGAGCACATATGGACGAGCTCAAAAGGAAGTTAGAGCGAGGAATCCAGCTCCGACAAACATCAATGAGCTCAAGACTGCGTTGGTAGAAGAGTGGGGTCGAATACCACATCATCTATTAAAAAGTTGATAAGGTCGATGAAGAATCGCATGAGAGCAGTGATCAGAGCTAGAGGAGGATACCAAATATTGACACGAATATTTTTTTTATCTTACGCACATTTTGTTTCATTTAACACAATAACCCCATACTGTGAAATTGTATGAATTTTCAACATTTTTTACATTATCATTAGCATTAACCTTTTTACTAAACTACTGAATCGATTTTCATGCAACTTACACCATTTTAAAGCTCAATTACTAGGCTTTAATTATGTAAAACATTATATAGAGGTATAATAAGGCATTTTTTAGTTATATCACTTGTTATGCGTACTTGAGGCTTGAGTCGATTTACTTGCACGCGAGTTTAAAACAGCGGAACTGCGTGGATTGCGTACTGAACAGCAGGATTTGTGCGACGCTCCAACAAAAAATACTTTTTAAATAGTTATAGTGAATTGTTTGCTATGTAAGTATAGTACATTTATATAAATACTTTAATACACCACTTTCAGGATCTTTTTGGCAACGAAATGTTAGATTTATTGTTAAACAACGTTTTATTGTGTGTGTTATTACGCGGTTATATATGTTTTGATTTGTGTTCATGTTTGTACTTCCGCGGATTTTTGATAACGCCATTTTGCTATACTAGGTGTGTGTACCGCATAATTATTTTAGGAAGAGCGAGCAAATGTATTTTATGCACAAAAACTTTGAGAGTGGAGGACACGCATAAACATACATAAGTATACGCATATAACTTCAGTAACTTTTGCCTTTAGAAAATTACTAGCCCCACGGATTTACATGCCTAGCTTATGTTCTGATGGGAAATCTGGGATAAAAAGTTATTTTTATTATTTGTCTAGAATATCTATGTACCAAACTTTATTAAAATCGGTTTATTCTTTTGCCGTTAAAGCGTAACAGACAGAGTAACTTTCGCATTTATATTTATTAGTTTGGTTTGTGTGAGACTAAGCTTTACATACCTAGTTATTGTGTTTATATATTTATTTTTGCAGCAAGTAGAAGAAAAAATGAGCAATGAGGATGAAATCAACGACGACCCCAACAGTTATTTGCAAGGTGCTGAAATTAGTGAAAAAGTTTTTACTTTACAGCAACTTCATCAAAGACGCCAAGATCTTCTAGCTAAAAAACAAAAAATAACGGAGACACTTAATTTAAGGCCCGTGCACTGCTGCAGCTATACCTGCTGTTCCTCCAATTGATGGAGATCCGGCTTGAACAGCAAATTTTGACACAAAAAGCAAATTATTTTTAAATTTGGAGACTAAAACCACGGATAACTTAAATATTCCTGTCCCTACCACAACCGATATTGTCATAAACGGCGAAAACTGTTTGCCAAACGCTGATATTGATTTTGGTTCTGATGACTCGGTCGCCGATCCAACTTATGTACCTTTATCTGAAATTAATGTGCAGCCATTAAGTCCTAAGAGAGGTTTTCCTGGTTTCCTAAGAGAGACACTGAACCGGTATTGGCCGACGAATCCAGATCGCGAAGCCGTAAAGCTAATAAAGCAAACTGGAAAGCAGATCAAAACAAAGAAACAGAATGTTCGGAAAAGCATACATTGGTTTCAAAAAAACTGAAACTAAATACGTACGCAACTCCCAAAAGCCGAAAAGAACTTTAGGCCCAATATGCAACTCTAAATTATGCGTACGTAGTAAAATCGTAATTTGTAATTAAATTACTGACGAAGAAAGACAAGAAATATTCGACCACTTTTGGTCTATGACCTGGAAGGAAAAGAAAGTGTATGTAACATCCATGATGGTTAAAATGTTCACAAAAAGGAAGAAAAACGTAGACAACTCACGCCGCACCTATAGTAAAGTATATAACCTACAAGTAAAAGGTGTGAAGAACCGTGTTTGTCTTAAACATTTCTCTCTACTTTAGGAATTAAAGAATGGGCAGTCCGTTACTGGCTGGTGACAGAGGGCCAGGTCAACGAGATACCGAGTTGACGAATAATGGGCCAACCGAAAGTAAACGTGATTCGGTAAAAATATATTTGGCGGCTCTTCCCAAGCTCCCATCACATTATTGTCGAAAGTCTATCACCAAGCAGTATCTGGAGCCTAATATTCAGTCAAAGTTGCGCTTTACCGTCTATATGTACAATTTACACAATCATCACCTGAAACAATGGCCTCAAGAAAACTTTTTAATGATATTTTGACGCAGAAAACATTGGATTGTTTCAACCCAAGAAAGACGCGTGTGATTTGTGTTGCTCTTACAAGGCAGGTAATGTTAAAGAAGAAGCCTATCAGGAGCACATTCAAAACAAGGAAATGGCACGGGTTGAGAAAAACCGCGATAAAGAAAATGCAAAGCTAAATACAGTCCATGTCATATCTGCTGACTTACAAGCTGTCAAATTATGCCCTTCTTTAAATGCCAGGGCTCTTTATTTCAAAACTAAATTAGCTGTACATAATTTTACCGTATACAATTTAGGCACAAACCACGTAGTTGGCTACTGGTTTGACGAAACAAATTGCGACCTAAAGCCACTACATACGCCTCGTTCTTTGTTGATTATTTGAAAAAATTATTAACTGACCAAAAGATGTCGTAATTTGGACTGACGGATGCACAGCACAAAACAGAAATACTGTGCTCGCAAATGCGGAGTCTTATTGGCTATAGAAAAAAACATCACTATTACTCAAAAATTTCTCGAGAAAGGGTACACGCAGATGAAGGTAGATTCCGTACATTCTGTCATAGAGAGGAAGTTGAAAAATACTGAAATATTCTTGCCATCTCAGTATGCGTCCATAACAAAAGAAGCCAGGAGAATACCTTTTCCATACACAGTTGTACAGCCAGATCACACTTTCTTCCGCAATTACAGCGCCAAACAGTTCCAAATACGACTCCATAAGACCTGGGCGTGGAGTCGGTGATGGCTGTGTTGTAGAACTACTGGTAATTAGGTACAATCCTAATGGTACAATTGACTTCAAAACTTCTTTTCAACATGATTTTAGCCCCTTACCTCGGAGACCTAGAGTCGTATCATCTTCGTTAGGTAGTGGTGGTATTGTATTCGTCCAGATTACCAATTCAAGAAACCAAGTATGATCACTTACAGCAATTGAAAACTGTCATACCTTGTGTCATGGTTTTTACGATAATTTACCATATAAAAGGAGATAATCTGTTTCATCTTCTGTATTTATCTTTTTTGTTCATTTGTCATTTTTTATCTTATTTTGAATGTGATAAAATTGTGATTTAAAAGTCAATAATTTCTAAGATTGTTCTTTATTAGACTGTGATTAGTTTCTATTTGATAATGATACTCGGAAATTTTAAGTTTTGATAATTATTACCCTGGATTGTTTTTTTTTAGAAGTTGTGATTTTTTGTAGTTTATGATGCGGCTTATAGTTATGGTGTACTCAATAAATACTTGGAATAAAATTAAAATTTGTATCAATTTTTTATTTTTATTTCGCGTATGTACAACATACGAACCACATCTGATAGAACCAATACAGCGTAAGTGATTTTTTGGCTCTACTGAAGTTACAATACAATTGCAATAGGATACTATAATTCTACATCAAAGTTCAGTAAAAAGTTGGTTGATTATCCCTTTTGACCACAAAATTTTAATTCCTGTTATACCAAAGTTATACTCTGTGTTTCTCTTATAACTGATTTTATAGAGTAATAACGTCTTAAACGTTTGTCCATGTCACTTTACAAAATAAACTTTAAAAATGTATTCTAAGAATAATAACTATGCACTTACGTTCAACATAGTATTCCAATGATTTAGGTACCATACTTTTTGCTCTCTCAATATCTTCCTCTGAACATTCTCCTTTATCTAACCCTGCAATCAAATCAAAAGATCGGTAAAGTTTGCAGAGTTCAAAATATATAAATTAATCAACTAGAAGTCGTTATTATAGTTAAAATCACTACATAGTATAAAACAAAGTCGCTTTTTCTGTCCCTATATCGATATGTATGATTAAATTTTACCTACGTTAAGTAAATTTTTTTGAAAAAATTATACTTGATCAGTTGCTTTCACATTTAACGTTAATAAATTATTACATGAAAAACAGTTTGGCTTCACCAAAAATAGAAATACTACTGACGCAGGGATTGCACTTATTAAATATATGTTGAATGCCTGGGAGGATAAGCAAGATGCAATTGGAGTTTTATGAGCTATGAGACAAGCTTTTGACTGCGTCGACCATGAGACACTTTGATTAAAGTTGAGACATTACGGTGTATCAGACTGCTCATTAAGTCTTGTAGAATCTTACTTATCGGAAAGAGTTCAGAAAGTCTGTATTAATGAAAGAAAAAAGAAGAGTTCAGAAAGTCTGTATTAATGAAAGAAAAAAGAAGAGTTCAGAAAGTCTGTATTAACGGCATAATTTCGCAAGGCGCCCTTTTGCGCATGGCAGTACCCCAGGGTTTAATTTTAGGCCCTCTTATTTATATAGAAATGACCTCCCTTACTATTTAAGTCTTTTGGATATAGTTATCATTGATTTTTTAGGTGAACAGATGTGAGACGAATTTTGACGATCTCTGTCCCAAGTTATGGATTGGTTTACTGCTAAAAATCTTCTTTCTTCATGCAATAAAAACTAAATGTATAAGTTCACTATGCCCAATGTAAGGCAGTCGAGACCAACATAACTCTGATAATGATCAAGTGGAACTTGTAAATTTCACTGCTTTTCTTGGTATAATTTTAGATTCAAGATACAATGGGGGCCTCACATTGAATCACTGGCTAGACTGGGTAGACTTAGCTCGGCAGCTTATGCTGTTAGGAAGATAAGGCTCTTGACAGATGTAGAAACACCAAGATTGGTTTATTTTAGTTATTTTCATAGTGTCATGTCGTATGGTTTACTGTTGTGGGGCTCAGCTGCAGACATTAATACAATATTTGTACTACAAAAAAAGAGCTATTCGTTTTATCTACAACCTTAGACCCCGTGACTATCTTAAGGAACTTTTTAAAGAAATAAATATAATGACTAAAAAAGGGTACTACACTATTGACGAATATTTATGTGATAAAAATCCGTGGTCTTAAACTACTCAGCTATATCAGTGTTTATGATATATTGTTACATTAAGTAATTGTTTTTTAAAAAGGCTACACTGTTGAGTTTTCTTGAGTGCTTCTTTCTCAACAGGCCAAACCACTGAAGCGCTTTTTTTCAAAGCATCAAAATTCATATTTTTAGTTTAGTATTTTTAACTGTGTTTTATTATATTTTTGTATATTTTTTGACGTTCATAAGTGCTTTTAAGCCTAATTTAAATTAATGGATTTGACTTTAACTTAAATTGCGTCGCCCCGCTCTTACAGTATTCCCCCCATACCGCATCCCAATGGTACCTAAAAAAATATTTCTGCGCATAGTCTTCTTTCGTAAATCGTACAATACCATCGGGGAGATTTCTGTACACCTTTTTAATGTTTACAATATTCAGTACATTAAAGCGGAAAAAATTAAATTACTTACGACGTCACTTAGAAACCTAAAAAAAAACAGGATTTCTCCATTTTTAATTAATGTTATTATACATATAAACCTTACTCTTGATTGTGCTTCAAGCTGTAATCCTCACATTTGAAATGGCAATTAAAACGAATTTTGACAACGCTAAAAAATAGTCCTAAATAGTCGCAAAAAAAAAGCACTACTTTAGTTTCGGAGATATAGCTATAGATTGGGGTCGACCTGTGGTTCTTTATAACTGTGGAACTATATTCAAAAAGTTTATGTCAGATAAATAAACAATTCAGATTATGACTTTTATACGGCCGGCTCTCCGACTATAACATTGATTTTAACTTTCAGCTTGAAGCTCCATCCATGACAAATGACGTGTCAATTTTACCACCTTAAGTTGCGAGGAACATTGAAATAAAAAATAAACACGGTACGTTTCACATCTCTCAACCATTCAATCACAATGTGCCAAAACGGAACCTTACAGGGTACAGGTAGTTTTTAATAAGTACATTTTATGGAATTAGGATCAGTTTTACTTATTAAAGTGCATAACTATTATTGTAAAAAAAATATTTCAAACGCATGAACGTTTAAAAATATAAGGACGGAGACTAACTGGCAACAAAAATGTGTCGAAATTAAGCCAGTTTTTGTATATTTATTGTATATAAATATTTTTTGTATATTTATTGTATATAAACATACAAAAACTGGCCAAAAACCACAAAATATAAAAAAAATTGGCGCGCATCTGTCTATAGAGCCATAGATAATGTTAGGAAAAAACACAAATGAATTAAAATTTGTATAAGACTGTACTCCACAAATTGATGAAATACCTACAATATTAAAAAAAATGTAAAGAACATTTAATTTTACCATATACTTTGTTGATAAATCAGTCTTTTTCTGAAGGCTGCTTTCCAGATGCACTAAAAATTTCCTTATTAAAACCAGCACATAAAAAAGGTGATAAATCAGATCCAAGTAATTATCGCCCGATTGCATTATTACCAACGTCATCCAAAATAATTGAACAAGCAATGTCAAAAAGATTATACTCGTTCCTCGAAAAATATAATTTATTGGATGAATCTCAGTATGGCTTTAGGAAAAACAAATCTACTTCACTAGCAGTATTTAAATTCATTCAAAATATTCTTAATACGATAAATAATAAAACATACGCCATTGGATTATTGCTTGACCTCAGCAAGGCATATGACAGAGTACAATATGATATTCTTTTGGATAAACTCTACAAATCAGGAATAGAGGAATAACATACAAATGGTTTAGATCGTACCTTTCAAATCGCAAACAATGTGTTGAATTAGATCATACAGACTTTGCAACAGGAAATGTGAAACAAGTAAGATCAGAACTGGTAAATATACATAATTCTATACCCCAAGGCAGTGTGTTGGGATGCATTTTATTTATTATCTACATAAACGACTTGCCAGAAATAATAAATGAACATTGCACATTATTTGCAGATGACATATCCATTTCAATACCGTGTAATAATATAAATGAATTAACTCAAAAGTTAAATAGTACTTTAAAACTCATACATCACTGGCTTAATCAACATAACTTGTTACTTAACCTTGACAAATCTAAAATAATGCAATTTCGACCATATCAAAAATTACCACTTAACATTAAATATAATTACAGTAATACTCAAATCAAAACTGAACCTTCAACTTCTCTTTTGGGAATTGAAATAGATTGCCATTTGAACTGGAAATCTCATATACAAAAACTAAGTAACAAACTTTCATCTTTTATTTATGCATTTAACCAACTGAAAAGAGTCACAGATACGAAAACAGCACTCACTGCATATTATGCATACGCACACTCAAGAATGGTATATGGTATTGTTCTATGGGGTAATAGCACAGCCATACATGATATATTTGTGCTTCAGAAAAATGTGTAAGAATACTATTTAATCTTGATCAATTAACATCGTGTAGATCATACTTCATAGAACATAATATACTTACTGTAACATGCCTCTATATATTAGAATCCTGTAAATTTGTAAAGAAATACCACAACCTTTATTCAGCCAATACTAAAATTAGAAGAAATAATAGATATAAAAATAAACTTAATTGTCCGCAGGCTAAATCCCTACAAATAGTTAGATCAGGCCCATATTGGATGACTATATCGATTTATAACAATATACCAAACAAAATAAAAGAATTACTAAACTATACTATTTTCACAAAAACACTAAAAACACATCTCTTACAAAAAGCATATTACACATTAAACGAATTTTTTGAAGATAAGGAGTAATAGATTGTTAAGCTAATAAACTTATGTATCTCGGTTATAAATAAATTATATGTACGTCGCTCTCTTTTTTTGCAGTGCCCTTGCAGGGTGTCACGTGATCAATGTACCGCTATATTTATGTTACACCAATGTAATACCATGTGACTAGCAGAAAATAAATAAATAAATAAATAAAATGTAGGGAAAATAATGACTTTATTTGGATTAAATCAGCTCAAATTTATTTCACTTGATACGACGATTTTTTGGCACAAACTTATATCCGAAAATCTAACGAGTTTCAGAGATTTTTGAAGTTTTCAAATGTTCAAGCCCTAATCCTCACCACGTTACCTTTAATATCTCGGGTTTGTACGGGTCATTACTACATTTCTAATAGAAATAGTAATTGGTCGCTATCGACAAAAGTGAGGACGTTACTAACTGTGAAATGACAATCTCCTTTGCGCCATGAACGCCTTAAGGTCACAAGCAGATACATGTTATCAAATAGTGACTGACGTTAGAAAAAAAAATCGTGGCGCTACCCGTTAATAATTCTTGTTTTAATGATGTGTATAAATCTAGAATATTTTCATTTTTTTTTTGTTATTGCTAAGGTAGCTAGCTATATAATTAGCGTTAGTATCGTATCTAGTTAGTTAGAATAGTTTAGTTACGTATCTACACGCACCGGCACAATTGACCGCCACTTATATTTTCGCCTATCTTTACTGTGGTTTGTGTATTTTGTTAGGTGGATTCTTTAGAAATAATTTTTACACTTATATCCTTATTATTTGAAATAATAAACTATCCTTATTTCAATCCAAAAACTGATATCAATGAAGCATACCACTACATAGTATAAAAAAGTGCTTACGATTGTAATGCGGATTTTTTAAAGGATAGAGTTATTCAAGATGGTGCGCTGCAAGCTTTAATCCTCTATTTAAATCGCATTTAAACAATTTTACAACGCTAAAAAATGTTTGATAGTATAATAGCCACATGTCAAAAAAGCACCATTGTTGCG